>JZKD02S1146864.1:0-12840 GCA_000966675.3 Picea glauca | reverse complement strand
TCCTTCTAACAGATTCAACCATCTATCTATGGCATCTGCATCTATTTGGTCATCAAATATGGGAATGTCAAAGTTTACTTGTACCTTAAAAGGAGTGGCACCTCCAGAGTGGCTTATGGATGTCAATGCACCGCCAGTCAGAATCCGTTGAATAATATGGGCAAAGTTGTCCATCATCGTGTTCCTTTGTTTCTTGAGGGCATCCTCGAGCAAAATTTTGATAGGATCTCCTACTCCCTCATATTTCTTTTCTTCCCCCATGGGTGGTCGTCAGGGTTTGTGAGGCTAATCTTGCAAAGGTTCAACTAGATCGAGCCCCAACTCCTTATACCCCGATCTTGTTGGGGACAAGCAAAGAAGGATCGAGAATGAGCAGACCACTCTGATACCATTGATCCAGATTTATGTAGGAACAAAATGAAATACATAAATACACATAAACACAGAGATGCAATAGAAATAAGACTTCATTTCATTAATAACAAATGACTGAAATATGCTTATAGACAGAATGGAACTAAACTAGCTAGGGCACGGGTAGCTTATCTCTAAGAAGAGATGTGGCCGCTACTCGCATCCATGAGAAGATGATTACAATGAGGCTCTGAAGGAATTTTTACAATAAACGGGAATGCCAAAAGTCCTAGACATCCAAAAACCTAACCCTGGGAAATGAAGCACCAAAAGTCATGTGGGCCCCGTTTGGGTAAGTTGGTGCATCAACTTCCCAGAGTCGTAACTTTTGCATACAATCTTTGTTTTAGGAGTATGATATCTCGCTGGAAAGATCTATCCAAGGCCTACAATGATCAAGAAAAAATAGCATTGCTAGATGTTATTTTTCGAGAGCAACATACCCAAAAAATCATCGTTTAGGGCCTCAAAATGGCCTCGGAAGTTCAGGACCCGAAAAAACTGCTAAAAATAGTAAACTATGCGAAAACTGAAAAACTGAAAGAAGCAATGGTGGGGGTCCAAGTGGAATATGTGGGTGGCCACCAATATCCACCTGGATCAATCAGAACCTTATAAATCACCCAATTTATGATGTTGAGGGTGAGATCGGCTCATCTGTTTTTCATTTAAACAATGTCGGACCCGAAATATCAGTCATCCAATGCAAAGATCATCCACTAACCGATCAACAAAACAAAGTATGGAAGATATATTTCTATGGATCTTCATCAAAGGAAGGATATAGGGTAGGTATACTCCTCATTTCCCCTTCACAAGAGGTAATAACACTCTCTTATAAGATGGATTTTGAAACTACTAATAATATAGTTGAATATGAATCTCTCGTGCTCGAATTGAGGGCTGCCAAAGACATGTCCACTGATTATTTAGCAGTTTTTGGTGATTATGAGTTAATCATCAATCAATTCAAGAACATCTATCGAGCTAAAAAACATAGGATCAAGCAATACAAAAACAAGGTATGGGACCTAATCAACCTTTTCTTTCTAGAATTTAACATATCCTTCATTCCCAGAGAGGAGAATTAGAAGGCATATTCTCTGGCCTTATCTGCCAACACTTTTAGATCTCCCATTGGTCCAAATATTAAATATTAGGTGGAAATCAAACATAGAACAACCATATCAGACAACATAAAGCACTGGCAAGTCTTTAGTGATGATCTAGAGCTGCAGAGATTTCTACACACCATTGATGAATTCTCAAATATCTCAATCGACCAAGAAAGGCAAGAAGGTGAAAATAATGAATTAGAAAATTAGCAAGAATCTCATCTACTAAAGACAGTAGCTANTTTCCCCTTCACAAGAGGTAATAACACTCTCTTATAAGATGGATTTTGAAACTACTAATAATATAGTTGAATATGAATCTCTCGTGCTCGGATTGAGGGCTGCCAAAGACATGTCCACTGATTATTTAGCAGTTTTTGGTGATTATGAGTTAATCATCAATCAAGTCAAGAACATCTATCGAGCTAAACAACATAGGATCAAGCAATACAAAAACAAGGTATGGGACCTAATCAACCTTTTCTTTCTAGAATTTAACATATCCTTCATTCCCAAAGAGGAGAATTAGAAGGCATATTCTTTGGCCTTATCTGCCAGCACTTTTAGATCTCCCATTGGTCCAAATATTAAATATTAGGTGGAAAGCAGACATAGAACAACCATATCAGACAACATAAAGCACTAGCAAGTCTTTAGTGATGATCTAGAGCTGCAGAGATTTCTACACACCATTGATGAATTCTCAAATATCTCAATCGACCAAGAAAGCCAAGAAGGTGAAAATAATGATTTAGAAAATTAGCAAGCATCTCATCTACTAAAGACAGTAGCTAGCCACGATATTATGGAGCTGAAAACAAATCACATTCCAAGAGTACTAGTGCCACTGGAAAGGTTGTTTGACAGTAATGATGTTTCCAAAGAAGCTTCCATGAAGAATCAATAAGAAGAGATAACATATTTCAATATTGGGACCACTGAGAATCCAAATATCATCAAGTTGTCTAAAGCATTAGCTGTGGAACAAAGGGACAAGTATGTCAGTCTCATCAAAAATTTTGATGATACTTTTGCATGGACGTATGAGGTTTTAAATACATTTGACACTGACATCATCCAACACAAGGTCCCTCTGAAGGCTGGCTCCAAGCCATTCAGACAAAATATTTGACAATTTAATCCCTTGTTGATGTCCACAATTGAGAAAGAACTAAAACGAATGTTGTATGAAATAATTATTGTACCTTTGAGGTACTCAAAATGGGTGGCTAACTCGGTACCCGTGAGGAAGAAAAACAGGGAGATACGCTTGTGCGTTGATTTCCGAAATATCAACAAGTGTTCTCTAAAGGAAAATTACCCCCTCCCCAAAATGGATCATATTTTACAGAGGGTGGTAGGTGCCCATAGGATTCACTTGTTATATGGATTCTCAAGTTATAACCAGATAGCGGTGTGTGAAGAGGACAAATAAAAAACAACATTCACCACCCCTTGGGGAACATTCATGTACGACAAGATGCCTTTTGGGCTGATGAATGCAGGAGCCACCTTTCAGAGAGCCATGGACATATCTTTCGTGGGGGAAAAAGACAAATTTATGTTTATATATTTGGATGACATCACCATTTTCTCCAAGTCTGATGATGAACATTTGCAGCATCTGGAGCAGGTTTTCCGGAAATGCAAGAGATACAAAATATTTATGAATCCTAGGAAGCCCCACTTTGCCATGCCAAAAGGAAATATACTGGGCCACATCATATCAACAGGAGGTATAAAAATTTATCTGAAGCGAGTTTATTCTATTCAATAGATAGAAATCCCCAAAAATAAAAAGGTTATCGAGTCTTTCATTGGAAATATAAACTTCCTAAGACGCTTTGTGCCAAATTTCACCGAAATCCTGAAGCCTATCACTAACATGTTGAAGAAAGATGTTGTGNTTTCTACACACCATTGATGAATTCTCAAATATCTCAATCGACCAAGAAAGGCAAGAAGGTGAAAATAATGAATTAGAAAATTAGCAAGAATCTCATCTACTAAAGACAGTAGCTAGCCACGATATTGTGGATCTAAAAACAAATCACATTCCAAGAGTACTAGTGCCACTGGAAAGGTTGTTTGACAGTAATGATGTTTCCAAAGAAGCTACCATGAAGAATCAATAAGAAGAGATAACATATTTCAATATTGGGACCATTGAGAATCCAAAGATCATCAAGTTGTCGAAAGCATTAGCTGTGGAACAAAGGGACAGGTATGTCAGTCTCATCAAAAATTTTGATGATACTTTTGCATGGACGTATGAGGTTTTAAATACATTTGACACTGACATCATCCAACACAAGGTCCCTCTGAAGGCTGGCTCCAAGCCATTCAGACAAAATATTTGACAATTTAATCCCTTGTTGATGTCCATAATTGAGAAAGAATTGAAACAAATGTTGTATGAAAGAATTATTGTACCTTTGAGGTACTCAAAATGGGTGGCTAACTTGGTACTCGTGAGGAAGAAAAATAGGGAGATACGCTTGTGCGTTGATTTCCGAAATATCAACAAGTGTTCTCTAAAGGAAAATTACCCCCTCCCCAAAATGGATCATATTTTACAGAAGGTGGTAGGTGCCCATAGGATTCGCTTTTTAGATGAATGATCAAGTTATAACCAGATAGCGGTGTGTGAAGAGGACAAATAAAAAACAGCATTCACCACCCCTTGGGGAACATTCATGTACGACAAGATGCCTTTTGGGTTGATGAATGCAGGAGACACCTTTCAGAGAGCCATGGACATATCTTTCGTGGGGGAAAAAGACAAATTTATGTTTATATATTTCGATGACATCGCCATTTTCTCCAAGTCTGATGATGAACATTTGCAGCATCTGGAGCAAGTTTTCTGAAAATGCAAGAGATACAAAATATTTATGAATCCTAGGAAGTCCCACTTTGCCATGCCAAAAGGAAATCTACTGGGCCACATCATATCAGCAAGAGGTATAAAAATTTATCTGAAGCGAGTTTATTTTGTTCAATAGATCGAAATCCCCAGAAATAAAAAGGTTATCGAGTCTTTCATTGGAAATATAAACTTCCTAAGACGCTTTGTGCCAAATTTCACCGAAATCCTGAAGCCTATCACTAACATGTTGAAGAAAGATGTTGTGATAAAATGGTGACTAAAGGAAAAGTCCACATTCCAAAGGATCAAGAAGGCTTTAGTTGAAGCCCATGTATTAGCCATCCCTGACTATGTCAAATATTTCTTCATCTTCTCTTTCACTTCTGAGGAGACCATTGTTGTTGTCTTACTGCAGAAAAATGGAGAAGGGCATGAACATCCCATAGAATTTTTTAGAAAATATCTCTGAGATGTTGAGATGAAGTATGATATATTAGAAAAGTAGGCTTATGCGCTAGTCAAAGAACTCAAGGCCTTCAGAGTATATGTGTTACAATCTAGAATAATAGCCTTTGTTCCTAGCAACAATGTCAAAGAGATTTTGGTCTAGCTAGACAGTGAGGGGAAAAGAGGGAAGTGGATTGTCAAACTATTGGAGTATGACCTTCACATAAAACNTTTCTACACACCATTGATGAATTCTCAAATATCTCAATCGACCAAGAAAGGCAAGAAGGTGAAAATAATGAATTAGAAAATTAGCAAGAATCTCATCTACTAAAGACAGTAGCTATCCACGATATTGTGGAGCTGAAAACAAATCACGTTCCAAGAGTACTAGTGCCACTGGAAAGGTTGTTTGACAGTAATGATGTTTCCAAAGAAGCTGCCATGAAGAATCAATAAGAAGAGATAACATATTTCAATATTGGGACCACTGAGAATCCATAGATCATCAAGTTTTCCAAAGCATTAGTTGTGGAACAAAGGGACAGGTATGTCAGTCTCATCAAAAATTTTGATGATACTTTTGCATGGACGTATGAGGTTTTAAATACATTTGACACTGACATCATCCAACACAAGGTCCCTCTGAAGGCTGGCTCCAAGCCATTCAGACAAAATATTTGAAAATTTAATCCCTTGTTGATGTCCATAATTGAGAAAGAATTGAAACGAATGTTGTATGAAAGAATTATTGTACCTTTGAGGTACTCAAAATGGGTTGCTAACTTGGTACTCGTGAGGAAGAAAAATAGGGAGATACGCTTGTGTGTTGATTTCCGAAATATCAACAAGTGTTCTCTAAAGGAAAATTACCCCCTCCCCAAAATGGATCATATTTTACAGAAGGTGGTAGGTGCCCATAGTATTCACTTGTTAGATGGATGCTCAAGTTATAACCAGATAGCGATGTGTGAAGAGGAAAAATAAAAAACAACATTCACCACCCCTTGGGGAACATTCATGTACGACAAGATGCCTTTTGGGCTGATGAATGCAGGAGCCACCTTTCAGAGAGCCATGGACATATCTTTCGTGGGGGAAAAAGACAAATTTATGTTTATATATTTCGATGACATCACCATTTTCTCCAAGTCTGATGATGAACATTTGCAGCATCTAGAGCAAGTTTTCCGAAAATGCAAGCGATACAAAATATTTATGAATCCTAGGAAGTCCCACTTTGCCATGCCAAAAGGAAATCTACTGGGCCACATCATATCAGCAGGAGGTATAAAAATTTATCTGAAGTGAGTTTATTCTATTCAATAGATCGAAATCCCCAGAAATAAAAAGGTTATCGAGTCTTTCATTGGAAATATAAACTTCCTAAGACGCTTTGTGCCAAATTTCACCGAAATCCTCAAGCCTATCACTAACATGTTGAAGAAAGATGTTGTGATAAAATGGTCACTAAAGGAAAAGTCCACATTCCAAAGGATCAATAAGGCTTTAGTTGAAGCCCATGTATTAGCCATCCCTGACTATGTCAAATATTTCTTCATCTTCTCTTTCACTTCTGAGGAGACCATTGTTGTTGTCTTACTGCAGAAAAATGGAGAAGGGCATGAACATCCCATAGAATTTTTTAGAAAATATCTCTGAGATGTTGAGATGAAGTATGATATATTAGAAAAGTAGGYTTATGCGCTAGTCAAAGMACTCAAGGCCTTCAGAGTATATGTGTTACARTCTAGMATAATAGCCTTTGTTCCTAGCAACAATGTCAAAGAGATTTTGGTCTAGCTAGACAGTGAGGGGAAAAGAGGGAAGTGGATTGTCAAACTATTGGAGTATGACCTTCACATAAAACCCACCAAGTTGATCAAGGGACAAGTAATTTCCAAGTTGTTATCAGAATCAAACTATAAGGTGCTAGAATTACATCAAATCTTCACCCAATCAGATGCACCCATCATACAGCCTGGACAAGATAGCATGCAAGTATTTGAAAATTACTCCTCTTCACCTTGGTATAGAAACATCGTTTATTTTCTGCATCATCTTGAATGTCCACCAGATGTGAAGAAGACAAAGTCCAGTCCTCTCAAATTGAAGGCTATCAAATTCTACATTTCAAACCAAAAGTTGTATTGGAGAGATCCAACGGGCATCTTGTTAAAATACCTTGATGAAAATGAAGCCAAACAAGTCACAATAGACATGCATAGAGGAGTATGTGGAGGACATCATCATTGGAAGGCCACATCTCTCAATATCCTAAGGGAAGGGTACCACGGGCCCACCCTTTTCTCTAATGTAATTACTATTGTTAGGGCCTGCAATGAATGTCAGAAATTTGCAGGAAAATTAAAGTTATTATCACTACCCCTAAAACATATCATTTCCATAGGTCCATTTCAGAAATGGGGGTTATATTTCATAGGTGAAATAAATCCACCCTCCAGTGGGCAACACAAGTGTATTCTCACTTCCACTGACTATTTCACCAAGTGGATCGAGGTTGTGCCCACCAGGAATGCCACTGACAAGGTGATCATGAATTCCCTAGAAACCAATATTTTTTCCAGATTTGGCTGGCCCAGCAAGATTATAATAGACAATTCCCAAGCAGTCAATTCCAAAACCATGATTGACTTATGTGGCATTCATAACATTTCCTTGACACATTCCACGCCCTATTACCCTTAGGGGAATGGTGTGGCAGAGTCATAGAAAAAAACTCTTATCAAGATTATCAATAAGTTGTTGACCAAAAACAAGAAATCATGGGACTCTAAACTCAAATATTCTTTGTGGGCTGACAGAATCAACACTAAGAAGTCTTTGGGAACCTCTCCATTTTATCTTGTCTATGGTGTAGACGTTGTCTTTCCCACCAAGCTTGGTATACCAGTCCTAAAATTGTTACAGGAAGAGATTGAGGATCCAAATGACATCAAAAGGAGAATCTTCCATATTACAGTGGTTCAACAATAGAGAGAAGCACTAGATTAGAAGACTGAAGCATACCATAGAAAGATAAAATCAGCCTTTGACAAGAAAACCAAGACAGAGATATTTCAAGAAGGTGACCTGGTTTTGAGGTGGGATGCCAGAAAGGATGAGAAGTCCAAGCGTGGTAAGTTTGATAACCTTTGGTTTGGCCCTTTTAAGGTGGTTGAGGTTTTGGACAATAACACATTTATCTTGCACAATATAGATGATGCAAAGATCTTCTGAGACCCAATAAATGAGCACTTCCCAAAACATTATTTTGTTTAAGGATGAGGGAAGGTCCCTCTTGTACCATAGATTTTTTCCTTTTATTTTTTCATTTGATTAATTAGTTTTGTGTGAATAAAGACTCCATATCCTAACAAAGGCACTAGGGTGTAGTTGTTGTTTTGGAATTCATAGATGCATGGTTGAGAAACAATGGCAGAGATACATGCCCGAAAAACAGAAACAGAGGTAAGTTACAACCAGTGGGAGTGAGGTTCTGAAAGGTAAGGCACTTGGTCTATTGTCCTTAGCACCTCATAGGGAAATGTTATCCCCGGTTGGAGCCAATGTTGTAACCTAGGTCTGAACCCCTACCCTTTTCCCTCCTTTACCCTTTACATCCATCAATTCTGAGTTTTGTGGTGGCTTGCTTAACTTATTCTCCATTATTTAATCACTCAACTTCATGGCCCCTGCTCACCTTTACTTATTTTGCACCATCTTTTTTCTCTTTCTTGAAGGGTGATTTCATGTTTTGGTTTAAGTTTGAAATACTTGTCATCATATTTTCCACTAATTAAGGATGCAACAAGTCCACCAAGTCTTTTATATGCGTAGGAGACATCTAGGTCCATCAACTCCTTTGTAAGCTCAATAAGCTTTCACAGAAAAAGGTAGAAAATCAAAGCAATCCATTTCGGGATTAGAATTTAATCCAAATAGACAAGTCAAATCTTCAATGGTGGATATCCAATAGTCATACAAATCAACGGTTCTCGTACATTCAGAGCCTCAAAATCACATGGGTTTTAAAAGGATTGACTCTGCAACTTCGACATTCGAGAATCTGAACTTGCCATTGGTTCAAATCTTCCGAAGTGTCCAGATGTTGAAGTGTCGAAGCCTCTGAAGCTTATAAGTTCTGGAGCCCCAAAGTTCCGGAGTGGGCCCTCATTTCCACATCACCTCATGAGTTACTTCCTCTAGGAGGCTTTACTTCAAGACAAGCATGGAGCCTTGAAATGCCAAAGTGGAGGAGACACATGGCATCTATCAGTTTTTGCACGTGGCACTCTCCTATCATGACACATGGCACCCATTTTGGCACATTTGGGGTCAACATGTGCATTATTTCAAGTGACATGTGTCACCCTCCTTTCTGTGACACGTCAGCAATTGATGTCAGTTCGTCGTGTCAGATTTGGGAGGTTTTCAAACATAGCACTACAGGTCTCCCGAATTTCTAAACTCCTAAAATATTTTAATGATTAAAGTATTAATATCGGGTTAATTAGACTAAAATAAGTACAGATTAGTGACTTTGCGAGATTAGCACTCTGGGAGATTTAGATGTAGCGAAAATCGCAAACCTTCAAACATCGAAATTCCAAAGTGGCTCATCCACATTTATTGCATATTTGAAAATTTTTAAAAAGGGTGCCAAACTAGGAATGGGGAAACTACACATCCAATCTCTAGAAAAGTGCAACATAACTTGCTTATGTTCTCCAAGAGATAAGTGGGGAAAGACACGACCACACTTCTAGTTGTCTCCAGTAGCCTCCAATAGCGCACAGACATTCCATGATCGATACATAACTTAGTTCTATCACTCCTGGTCATTTCTGTCATATCTATGTTTGCTCCAACGCATGTATCAATCCAGTTTCATTGTCAGTAGTAGTTTTCAGTTATTTAATTGCAGGATTCTTTCAGATTAAGGCATAATTAGTGATCTTTTCTGTGTGATAAGAACCACTCCTTTTTATTTAATTCAGGCTCAAAGTATACATTAAGTGACTCTAGACAATGTTTAGTGAAGTTAATAAATTGTTTAACGACAAATGTGGTAGATTTAAGCCTCAGTCCCATATGGACGAGAGCTTTTGCAACTCTGATAAATAGGCAATTTTTGTATGTTTTAGGGGTTCAGTTTTTGGGAGAAGAATATAAGCAGCAGAAGGGTTGGACTTGCTTAGATACCTGTAAATTTTTCTACCTAGTGAATATATGTTGATGAAAGTTGTGTTCTCTTACTCAAATCTTTATGTGCTTAATCTTGTCTTGAATGCAAATTTTGTGATGTGTGCAATGTACATTTCATTATTCTTTCAGCCATTGTTTTAGTTCATCTTTTTTTTTATTCTGCAACCCGTTATACAACTATTATTCAGAGAAAGATCTACTATTTTGAAACTTGTTGAATGATTTGCATCTAGATACTTGTCCAAGTCTTAAGATATTATTTTACATCTTTATTCTCACATAGCAAGTGATTCATTGCATTGTTTGTCGTTGTTTCCTGTGTTTGTCTTTTCATATTCCCAATTGTCTATTAATTCCCATACCATTAGCAAAGGAGAACCTACTTTTATACTATGTGGCATGTCCTACCAGATTACCATCTTTGAAAAGCTATCCTTAAGCTGACCAAAAAACCTATCAAAAAACCAATCATTATAAGCTTCAGGTGGCCTAGCTCTGCCCTTTAGCAATTAGGTGTAGACTTTAGGACCAACAAGAGGTACACCCATCATAAAACCCTAGAGGTTTCTCTCCACCTCTCAGAGCCCTCCTGCTATGACGTCATGCTCGGTTGTCGCTTGTGCATCGCTGCAACACCCCATTGTTGGCATCTTCATTGAACGTGACACACCTTTGTCTGGATGATGAAAACAAAGTGGTTTAGATCCCTCAGTGTACAACCAAAAACATATAAAAAAATAAAAATATATATTGTTACAAGGTTATGATATTTTATACCTGATGTGTCCCATTGTATGCCCTCAGGAAGTACCAAGTACACACTACCTATGAAATATACCCCAACATAAGGGAAGTCCTCAATCACCACCAACTGCCTTCTCCACCATGTGAAGAAGTCAATAGTGAATCTAAAAGTCGAGGGATGATTTCCCAACCTGGGGGAGAGACTAGTCCACCTCTCCATGCGAAGCTCGGTCACATTGTATGATATCATTGCAACATGTGGTTGTATATGGGGAATCCTCTCTAAGAAAGACGAGACCAAGAAAGAACCATATCCGATTTTTTTTTTCCTTCTAGTCCTGCATTTGGATATCTTCTCTTTGACATTCCTCAAGAACCCTTCACTCCAATTGAATAGCCTTGGTTCCAAACATTAAATGGAATAAGAGATTTGGTATTTAGAATCTAGATGGGCACTAGTGCTCCCCTCCAACTTGGTGATAGTGAATGGGATGGATCAAAGTGATAGATATCTCACATCTTTTATAATGATCCTTCCTCCCACCAACTATGACCCTAGTATACAGTATTCAGAAACATATGCCTCGATCGGTTATGGAGTAGCCCATTTTCCAAAAAAATGTGTGGGCATGCCTCTCCTCAATATCCTCATAAAACATTATACATATTCTATCTCAATGTCAAGCATATGTGTCCCTATTTAGAATGCTTACTCACTGTCATCCCATAGACCAATCAAGTATTCAAGAAAGAGCACTTCTTTCCTCATGTTTTGAAGTTTGAAATACTTGAACAAGCCACAATTGCATAAGGTCACTGTCACTTGAGGTTCTTGAAGAGTTGTGATGTCATCAAAATCTTTCTCACGTTCTTTCCAGTCAATCATGGTTGGCTATGGATAAAACTTGCAAATACATCAATTGATCATCATTAGCTAAACCCTCAATGAAAGAAATTGCCTCTTTTTAGCCTAAACAAAAAAAAAAAATTGAGTTATGTGCCTAGCGCTCCCTCAAAGAATCAAACATAGCACTAGTGCACCCTTCAAGCACACACCAGGGCATTGAAATCACGATTGATGCTCCCCTCGGAGCCTTGAAGGAGCATCCATCCAGTTTAGCACTCTAGGGCTTCCCAAGGAGCTTAGAACACCTAAACTAAAGGTTGAAATGCAATAAAAAGGCATGAAAAATGATGAGGAAAAGGAAACAATGAACCTGGTCTAGACAGTTCTAAAAACGGTCTCCCACATCTCCTCCAATCAATGCTAAGAATAATGCTCCAAAAAGATAAAAATACAAAGACTAGAGGAGAATGGTAAAAAACAATGGTTAAAAATAATTTTTGACCTAATTTGATATTTGATATGTCCAATTTGGTCATTTCTCCTTATTATAAGTCTATTTTTGGGTTTTTTATTATTTTTTTGAGAAATTACTAATATTTTTTGCCCAGAACAACTTATTTTTATAGGAATTTGAGAAGAGTTTTTTCTATGAGCTTGTAACACCAATGAGATTAGTATTTGTTCTTTCTCGCGCTCACAAATACATGAGAATGTAATCGAGTATACTTTTATCACTTCTTCTAACTCGTAAAGGTTATACGAAAAAGGAACCCCCTGGAGTCTCCTTTAAGTTTTTTTCAGACTCTCTAAACATGAAAATATTGTTGAGTGATCTTGCTTCCTTTCACACTCATTAAAAGGTTCGAAGGGGCATATTATGAGTAATATTTTATGTCTTTTTCATACCTCGGAGACTAAAATTACAAAAAAGGACAACCCTAGAGTCACCTTTAAGTTCTTTTCAGACTCTCTAAATATGAAAAACCATCGAGTTTTCCTTCTCTAGACTCATTAAACTACACATTGAAGGGCCCATATGGGGACGAACCCTTACTTCTTCCAGTTTTTTAAAAAAAGGAAGAGGAACTTAATGAAGGTGAGTATATAGAGCATGTGTTATCCTCCTTGAGCTCGTTAAATTAAAAAGAGGTACTCATCTATCTGGATGGGGAAGAAAATTGAAGGAAGTAGGTCCA
>JZKD02S1146841.1:126390-203330 GCA_000966675.3 Picea glauca | reverse complement strand
CTTTTGGATATTGAATTGGCAAGTTCCCTTGATAATTTTGTATTGTAGAAAGGATTTCCAAACGAGTCTGCAAATTTTAACTCTAAACTAAATCTTGATTCGTATTCATTGTTTTCCCCTTTTTTTTAATTTACGGGGTAATCTCTATGTTTTTCTACAAGAGTTTCTTGCACTTGTACATAATATCTCACCTAGTTCTCTACGCTTTTATTTGAATCTTGATTGCATTTTTCTTGTGCGAAATTCTGGTAGAACATCAACACCCATTCCTTGGGCGATAACCCTTTTTACCTCAGCGTTTTGTATGCACCCATTTCGCCCAACGATCGATTCTCCTAGAGATAATTAATTTATCTTCTCAGATTTCACTATTACCTTGGAGGAATTTAAGCACTGTGTTCTCTGTGCATTCTTTGGGCTCAATGTTTTTTTTATGGGAATCCCTTGCGATTTCATTTCCCTTAGCGAAATTTGTTTAACATCTACTTTGATTGGGAGAAAAACAACTTTGCATTTTCTTCCTAGCTTCCCAACATTTTTTTTTTAATCTCTGCTTGATTAGGAGTGAATTGCTCTGCGTTTTCTTCCTAGTTGCGAAGTGAATTTATCTTAATATCTGCGTTTTTTTGGGAGTTGTGAGCTCTGTGATTTCTCCCTTTGCTCAACGAAATTTCAGATCAATCTCTATGTTTTTGTGGAGAGTCCTGAGATCTATGCTTCCTTCAATGCTCAACGTCTTTATACCTTTACTCCCTACGTTTTTGTGAAGAGTCCTGAGCTCTGTGTTATCCTTTATTTCCCAATGATTTTATGCATCTAATCTCTGCGGGTTTTTTTTTTATCTCTGATGTTCTTTACCTTGCATTTGATGGCCTGGAACAATCCTTGTGATTTGCATATTTACCTTGTGTTTTGAATGCCTGGTACTTACCCCATGATTTACATCTTTCTTCTCTGTGTTTTCTGAGAAGAAAAGGCTCCGCGCCTTCTGCCCTTTCCCAATGATTGGGTATTCTTTTATCTCTACGTTTGCTTCATTTTTACCCAACGATTTACCTATTTTCATTTCTAGGTTTTAACAAGGGATTTTCCTTGCCTTTGCGCCTTCACCCAAAATTCATTAACCTCAACATTATTAAATTTCACCCACCTTGAGAAACCTTTTCTTCTCGACGTTCTGAGTTGTTATGCTTTCCCAATGACTTGGATTTTTCCATGCGTTTTTACCGTATTCACCTCTGCACTTTTTCTTCATTGTGTTTTTCCTTACTTGGATAAACTGGTATTCATTATGCGTTGAGCCCAAAACTTCGCCCTTATTCTCGACATTAATTCCTTTATTTCTCACTATTTCCCTTAATTCTCAGAAACCAATTAAAAGAGTTATTCTAATATCATGAATGGATGATTCTGGTTTGAAATGTCTATTTTTATTAAACTTGGTTATAGTTCTAAACCTTAGTACATTGAATTGGATATTGATTAGATTGTTTTTCTTGGATATGGTTCTAAAATTTCACATTGTTAACTTATATAACTGCAAAAATATTAGTTACTGATTGGACTGAATCAACAACATTTTTTCATCGATTCTTACCCTACGTTATGATATTGACCCTTTCTTTTTAATTTAAAAACAAAGTTTTGGATTCTACCATGACTATTTTATGGTTAAGTTCCTATTCTAAATATGGAACTCACGTTAGCCACCTAATCATGTCATGGTTCGACATCTCGTTAATGTGACCTCACTTGATAGCATTTCATAAATGGATCATTAATGTACCTCTTGGTAAGTCAGCTCATTGGAAACTTGTAATGATGTTAGGTTAATAAAAACTCCATATTGGTCATTGGAACCCTCATGATGTTAACCTAGCATATCACCTTTAATATAGATAGTTGATTTACTTTTGGTTTGCAATTTTTTTTGAAAATTAATTGGTGGATCATTGGGAGCCTTGAAATAATGGTGAGGCATGATTAGATTAGTAATTAAATTTACTTGCGTGCCTTGAATAAAGTTGACGTGTGATCGCTTTGTAACTATTTTTGTGCCCTGAAATTAATAGATTAGACTTCCTTTATGCCTTAAATTTAATTGATAATTCTTTGTGCCATGATATATAAGCGATGTATGAATGGTCATGTGTGTAGTTTACTTATTGCGCCACTAATAATGTTAATGTATAATTGATTGAGCGTTTGATTTCCCTTGCGCCATGGATGATGCTGATGATTAAGTAATTAGATTTCTTTGCGTTATGGACTAATGACGATGCATAAATGATTATGCCTTAGATTACTTGCACGCATTGTAACAATGTTGATTATGATTTCATAAGTTCTTAGATTAATTGTGCGCATTGTAATGATGTTGATTATGTTTAATTCAGAATATGGATCACGCACACACCTTGAGATAATGTTGATTTTTGTTGAATTAAATGGTTAATTAGTCACGTGCCTTGAAGTAAAGTAGATGTCTTCTTTTGTGCCTTGAAGTAAAGTAGATGTCTTCTTTTGCGCCTTGAAAATAATAATAAATTTGATTACATTGTGCCTTAACTTATGTCATTGTATGACTGATTTAGTAATTAAATTCTCTTGCGCCATGGAATTTATGTGATGCGTGATTGGTTATTAGAACAAAATTGCGTCATTGATTATAGTTGATTTTTTTGATATAGCTAGTTGGTTTTTTGACTTGATTGTGTTAGTGGGACGTAGACACCTCCTTGTTCCTCACAAAAGTCGCCAACCCTGAGACCTTAAGTGTTTAAAATCAATCAAATGAATCTTGGGCTTGAGCGTTGCTTATGTGTCTAGGAGGTCCTAACCTTGTAGGGTAGGTTGGGAAGGTAGTTTCTTTGTGTTATATGTATGTGATGAGCTGATATTGCGTCACCATTTATGATAATTCTTGATTATGTGTCATTGTCTAAATGTGATGATCTGTTGATTGTGTGTCATTACTAATTATGTTGATGTGTTGGTTATGAGTATGTTATTTGATTACAATGATGAGTCACTTGTAATCCTTTTAATTATGATGTCGTTGATTATGCATTGTTTGAATTATGTGTTGACGCTATTTTCCTAATGCTTAAAAAAATTGCCTATTGTGTTGTGCTTTTCCTAGTCGTAACAGAGGGGACGTTACAAAAGTATTCATGTTGAACAACTTTCCAATAATAAGGATTTTTCAGGTGTATTTGACTCTAATAGTGGAGTTAATTATGGATGGGTTCCTAAGGGTGTCATATTTCCCAAGGTTGAAGTAAAGAAGTATGATGGAATAGAAGTCTTTACATGGTGTCAGTCAATTCAATTTCTTAAATTGATTTACTTTAAATTATCAACCAGGGAGCTCGTAAGATTGTGAGATGCTAGAAAAATATATGCAGGAGTAGGAAACTAAATCTAATCTAAGAAAGATGAATGAAAGGCTACAAATTTAAACTAAGGTCAATGGAAAAGTATATTTCAACTATTAACCACATTCCTTTGGTTGATAAGAAAGAGAATCAATTGGTTTTGTGATCACTGAAGAAAATCAACCTTCAATGCCTATTTTTGTAGGGAAAATGCACTTGCATAAATGGAAGAGCATAAATAAATGAACAGGAAATGAAATGAGAATTTGCTGAAATAACATCACACAAAAAAAGGAAGCTATTTGGGCAGTGTATACCAGAGAGAGGGGGGTCTTCCTCTCTTAGCATATAATTCTAATAAGGACTACAATAGAGAACTCTTGATGTGCAAGAACAATCTCTTTATTCCAACATCAAAATGATTACAATGATCCTTCTCTTCAATATGGAACTATATACTCTAACTCCTTGAAATATCTAACTCCTTAACTATCTACTATTTAATATGACTAATATCCTTTCATATTTATACATAAATCTTCACCTTCACAAAAGGAAAAGGAGTTGCAACAAGATGAGATCATATCCTAAACAAGTGGATATGCAAATAACAAATCCTAGATCCTAAACATGTGGATCTTTCACCACCAAATATTTGATTTGAATTAAGATAGCTTGAATAAGATAATAACAACATATTCCATGAGATCCATGTGCCCAAATTCGTTTATATTGGTCGCCACTTGGTCAAACCACTTAGCTATAGAATTGCAATCTTGTCAGACCAGTTTTGGAAATCTCAACCATACACCCTTTGTTTTTTAATTTTTGCACATTTATCCTCTTGAATCACCTAAATGACCCTCTTAGGCACAAAGACCATATTTCATATTTTCAAGATTCCTCTTCATCTGTTCATAAATGAAGTGGAAATTTTGACTACCAAAACTACCAATCAACTACATAAATTGCGATAGCTGCAAAATTGCCAAAAGTTGTTGAATTTCACAAGTTAGGAAATCACAATATCTACTCTAAGAAATCATCAAAACATGGTAAATAAACCATTTTAGTGTACATATGCTATGTGAAGATCATATAGGGTAGAAATGGACAAATGCAGAAATATAGGTGATGAAGGGAATGATGATGAAATGGTAAGGTAAATGAAAAATGACTAAATGGAATCATAAAATATGTTATTTCTAAGGTCCAACATCTCCCCCACACTCAAATCATTGGATTTCCTCATGTAATCAAAGATACATAGGAGGTAGTGTCCGAGTATATATATGATACAAGACCTAATTAGAAAGGATTTGTTTTACACTTGGATTTTGCAAAGTCATTGATGCCACATGGATATGGATGATGATGGGTAGATAATGAAATATGAAATGTAAAGTGAAGGAATGGAAGATATGAAAAGCTTCAAGAACTTTATGTGCATGAATTCCCAGTTAAATGACTACCTAGAATTTGAAATTGCTTACCCAACTTTACCTTATCCTGGTGGATGATGATCTGAGAGACAAATGTTGAACTCTGGCTCGCCTGATGTTATGATAATATGAGAGGAAAATGATGTGAAAAGGAAGATGTTGATCATTTTTTACTGCTTATAGGTTTTTCTTCTACCCTAATGATCTTTTGTTGGACAAGTTTTTTTTATGATGTTGATATAAACTTGTAGGTCTAAAGAGTGTTTTTGTTGAAGGAGATAACTAATGTTGATGTCGAAGATGAATTTTGAATCTACTGAATGTTATTGAACTATTGCTACCAAAATGTTGAAAATTTGATCTTTATTCATGCTTGAAAACTTGAAAATAGGAAAATGTTAAAAATCAATGCTAATAGGTGGATGAGCATGTCGTGTTGATTTGAAATCATCTCCAAGATGCGTTCTAGTCTTGGAATATGTGCAACCATTCAAAATTACAAATTGACTACAGAAAGATGAAAAATTTGATTTTTTTTTTAAATCATGGTTGATAGGTGGATAAGCATCTCATATTGATTTTAAATCATCTCCAAGTCTCAATTTAGTCTTGGGATGTGTGAAACCATTCAAAACTACAAATAATCCACAGAAATATGGCTATAATTACTTACAAAAATTCTGATAAATTTAATAAAATCAGTTTGAAAACATGTCATCGTATCCCTTGTCACGCATTTTCTACAAAGTACATATGTGTCTTACTCAATTGATTGTGTGGGGCACAAAACCCATGTGTCGAAATTTCTTGGTTCAACTTCAATTATTTACAAATGACCTGCAAAAGTGCCCTTCAAGTAGGCTGCTACATGAAATATGGAAAATATATCAAAGTATGTTTCAAAAACATACGTGTAGATCCCTCATTATGCACTTTCTGGAAATGTGTTCGCCTAGTTCTCAATATTCTACATGGGACACAAAACCCATGTCTTAATTTTTTTTTAATTCGGACTCATCTGATTGCAAGCATGGTGCAAAGAATGTCCCCGCAAATAAAAATATGGATGTAACAGTCTTTTTGTAGCTGTATAAAATTAATTGAATTTGAAAAAAAATGATAGTGGATCAAATAATATGCTTATGATCTTTTTCTATGAATGTTTGAATGAAAAGGACATCTCCACCCCTCCCCCAAACTCAAAATATTGCATGTGAAGTAGGGGAAGGAGTCCAAGATGACCAAACCTTTTGGATTACCCTTCTCTCTTTGTTTTACATGCAAGGATTATTTGTTTTTTTTAATCTCCACTAAATAAAGGAACATAAATATGAGGACTATAAAGAATACCATGAAAGTACCCATGTACACCAATTACTCAACGACCACAAGATTTATCAAAACGTTCAAAGATGGTCAAGAGAGTCCTTCCACATGTATCCAATGGTGTCACTGATGACAACAGCCTTATGGAGATGCTCTGATGCACCAACCTCAATATACTTCTTAACATTGTCTCAATTTTTTACCGAAATGCATGGAGATATATAAGTGTGATTTTGTTAGCGTACATCCATATCGTGCCTACTAAGAGAAAAACCCATGTGCTCAATTTATTGTTGGAGGTGCACAACCATATCAACCAATGATCGGTGATGGAATCTGGTAACAAAAATTCTATAGTAGTACCATAACAAATCTATGGTACAACATTTTGAATTGATAAGTTCATCATTAGTAAAATAACTCCAAAACTTATTTCAACCTATTAAAAACATGAGAATAAGATAAATTAGTAACATTTACCACTTTGTGCTTATAGGGAAGGATTTAGATGGAAAATATGGAAATATAGGTTTTTAACGAGTACTGGAAAAATGGCAAAAATGATGGAATAACATATCCAAATGTAGGAAAAATGAGGGCCCAACTATGTCTTCTGGTTTATTTATATTTTTTGTTGGCCCTGTGTAATTTGTTGTTCCCGTTCTTCAAAAATTTTCAAGTCTGCTTCCTCAATCGAACAAAAAAAAATTAAAAAATGTCTGATGCAAATGTAATGCAATTTCTGAAATGGTTTTGATTTAAAAGGAATATATGATCTCTAACATATTATAACATTATCATTCTCTCGATAGGGTAAGAGGAACCATATATAGTGATTATGGAATGCATGATGATTTTGGGGATAAGTGATTTTTAAGAAGAAGAAAGTGAACACACACAAGAGAAGTTTTATACTTCTACTCATTGCTTTGCTTCTAATAAATAAATAAAAAATTAGGAAAAATTTACCTCAAAATCTTACCAATTACCAATACTAATTGTTGAATGTGATCAAGTACAAAAGTTGAATTGGCACATGAAACTCTAGTATAGGAACTGTTGTTTTTAACTATGAAATTAAAAGTCGGGTCTTCATTCTGATGCACATATGAATTCTATACATGTAGCTACGTGATTTATGGAATCTATTTCTAGTAGTTGGAGTTTAAATCACTCTTCATTCATGATTAAAAAAATTAGTATGTAGATGTGTCTACCATGCATTGGAGCTGTCACAATTTCCAAGTTTGACCATATGATAAAAGTTGAGTATATGAAAAATTCCCCTTTGACTATGAGATCACCGCATCTACTCTTGGAAAATTTGTATTAAAATGAGATAAGAATTCAATCAATGTTGGTGCTTTCTGAAGTGTGGTCCCTTTTTCGGAGATCCACAATTTCATGCCCAGAAAACCTGTTAAAATTATTAAATGGATAACCATGAAATTACTAATGAGATTATATCCACGTTGCACACATAAACTTCATCAATTTTTCCTTTTATCCCCAACAACAATGCCAAAAATTGCATTCAATTCAATTGTTTAATTTATTTTACTTTAAATTATCAACCAGGGAGCTCGTAAGCTTGTGACATGCCAACAAAATATATGTAGGAGTAGGAAACTAACTCTAATATAAGAAAGTTGAATAAAAGGATACAAAATTCAATTGAGATCAATGGACTTATATTTCAAATATTAACCACATTCCTTTTGTTGATAAGCAAGAGAATCAATTGTTTTTTTTATCACTAAAGAAACTCATCCTCCAATGCCTAATTGTGTAGGGAAACCACACTTACATAAATGAAAGAACATAAAGGAATGAACAAGAAATGAAATGAGAAGCTACTGAAATAAAATCACATAAAAAAATGGAATCCATTTGGGCAGTGTATACCAGAGAGAGGGGGGGCTGCCTCTCTTGGAATATACTACCAAGAAGGACTACAATAGAGAATTCTCAATGTGCACCAACAAGCTCTTTATTCTAGCGTCAAAATGATTACAGTGATCCTTCTCTTCAATATGGAAATCTATGCTCTAACTCCTTAACTATCTACTATCCAAGCTAAATGATATCATCTCATATTTATACATATAGATTCACCTTCACAAAAGGAAAAGGAGTTCCAAGAAGATGAGATCAGATCCTAAATAAGTGGATTTGCCACTAATAAATCCTAGATCCTAAGCATGTGGATATTTCACCACCAAATCTTGGATTTGATCTAATATAGTTTGGATAAGATAATAAAAAGATATTCCATGAGATCCATGTGCCCAAATTCATTGATATGGGTCGTCACTTGCTCAAACCAATTAGCTACAAAATTGTAGGCTCATTAGACTAGTTTCAAAAATCTCAACCATACACCCTTTGTTTTGTACTTTTTGCACATTTTTCCTTTTGAATCACCTAAATGACCCTATTATGCAAAAAACCCATATTTTATATTTTCATCATTCCTCTTCATCTGTTTATAAATTATGTGGAATTTTTGACTACCAGAACTACCAATCAACTATAGAAATGTCAATAGTTGTAGAATTGCCAACAATTGTTGAATTTCACAAGTAAGTTAGGAAATAACAATATCTACTCTAAGTAATCATCAAAACATGGGAAATAAATCATTTTATTGTACATATGCTATGTGAAGCTCATGTAGGGTAGAAATGGACAAATGTGGAAATATGAGTGATGAAGGAAATGATGATGAATGGAAGGTAAAGTAAATGGAAAATGACTAAATGGCATCGTAAAATGTGTTATTTCTGAGGTCCAACACATGGGTGAGAAAAATAGAGAAATACTTTGAATTGCATAATATTATGGATGATAAAAAAAATGATTTCCTTAGCAAACATGTACTTTGATATAAAACCTTATAAATGTGTTGACTACACAACACACCCTAAAAAAAATTGTATTTTTGGGTACCACCTTTGTTTCTTACAATTTTCTCTCTTCACATATTTTGACCTTGCTTTTATTATTTCATTTTTTCATTAGAATAATTATGCATCTATCTAAAAATAAAAAAATATATGCATTTCAAAAAAGAAAATATAAATCAAATTTATAGGAAAATGAAAAGTGACTAAATGTACTATTTTCTGAAGTGACAATAAGCTTATCAACAATCACAAAATAAAACCCGCGGAAATCAATTTCTTCAAGTGTCGACGCCAATGGACACTTTTTCTTGGAATGCTGATAGGAATATTGGGGGTCAACTGAAAAGTAATCACAATCAAATTTTCAATGGAGAATATTCACATCGAAAGTCGATAAGGTCGAGGGAATATTTCCAAAATATATGTGTTGATCCTGAGATTATACTTGAAGGCTATCAAGTATACCATCAAGGCATCCATAAATGTTTAAAGGAATAGTTTGAGAATAAGCATTCAAAAAAAAGGTTGAAGCAGAATCAGTTTCTCAACTGTCTCTGTCTTGCTTCCTGTTGTTCTTGGATGCTAATGTCTCTCTCAATAGTAGCCCACGAACGTTCTAATTCAACCCGATTAGTTGCTATTTGTAAAATGGTATTAAATAAATTCAAGGCAATACTGGTTTGATCTTGAAGACTTGGTTCAATGTTGGGTTGTCTGCTACTTGGAACAATCATGGAGGATAAACCTTTATTTATTTGTGAAAGGATTTTAATCAAACGTTACTTCAAATTTTCCAGAGATGAGAACAAGAAAAACAATTTTGAAATTCAAAACAGTAACATAAATACATTCGAGGCGTTTCCTGGATTTGTAACAATTTGAAAATTTTAAACTGACATATAAGTATTATAGAAAAATATGAGGCTTTAATCAAGAAATAATCTCATATTTTGACAGATAATAAAGAAAGAAAACGAGGTTTCTAGTGAAAGTTAAGTATTTAAGGTTCAAAAGATTTATAGGTCTTAAAATCATTGATAGCGATTTCAGAGGAAAAACTGTAAATAATTTGATATCCAAACCAATCTGAACTAGAAATCAAAGAAGTAGATAACTTCAAATTGATGATTCATTAGAAAAAAATTGAAAGAAAAATACAACAAAATATAGTAAATAGGGTTGAAGAACACAGCTACAAATTTGCAGGATTCAGAATCTCGTTTGTAATCTATATTATGATGTCTTTGGAAAACTATTATTACAATTGGCTCTCTCCAAAAAATCCTGAAGCCCTTTCTCAGTCTTTAGAAACTACATTTATACATTTTCATCAAAATTTTCTCGTTGATGACTAACCAACTTCCTAATATTACAGTTACATATAAAAATAATGTCGACCGTTTACATTTTCTTTCTATTTTCTAATGATAAAAACATTTAAAAAAAGATTTTAATCTTGCATTGACGAACTTCCTTTCTCTGCTTCAATACACTGAACACACTTTCCCAAAAATTTCACAAAAGTCCTGGGAGCAT
Source organism: Picea glauca (assembly GCA_000966675.3). Lineage (NCBI taxonomy): Eukaryota > Viridiplantae > Streptophyta > Pinopsida > Pinales > Pinaceae > Picea > Picea glauca. Next base: position 192,743 of record JZKD02S1146841.1, on the reverse strand, counting down.
CTGGTACCTCATTTGCTTCAAATAAGAAAAATCTTTTCTGCAATTCAGGCAAGCGATTTTCTATCATCTTCTCTGTGAATTTAATAGTTTTCAACTTTAGATTCGGCGTCACCATCCATTTGTTGGTCTCTGTGATATTGATTAGTTTAAATTTTGAAATCTCTATTTTCATTTCCTCCAGCTCTTCTTTGAACCTTAGTTGGTGCTTGGCAATATTAATCTCGCTTAATAATATAGAACAATCATCTGTTCCGATATTCAATGAAGCTCTTTCTAAGAGATTGAAAATTCCCTGGAAATCATCATTGACCTCTCTTGTTATTCTTTTATATTTGCCCAGGTTTGCTTCCCACACTTTTAATATTATGTCCCCTTTAACTTATTTAGAGATAGATAATTTATGAATCTTTCCAACTTCTTCCTTTGATGAGAAAGCCACTGCCTTCTGAAAAGTCGTTCTAGTTGCTTTCACCTCCCTTTCCTTTTGGAAAACATTCTCCAAAGACTTATTTGTTTCTTGAAAATAATTCTGGACTACTTCCAGATTCAAGAACACTTTCTGTTGTTCTTCCTCTATTCTCAAATATATCTCCAATGCTTGTGTCCTGAAGTTTTCAAGTTCTACTACTTGATTAGTAATAGAAATAATTTTATCTTGTAAATGTTTATTTTCTTCTCCCATCTTTCAGACCTGTTTCTGTGTGACCTATATTATATGTTTTGCTTCCTCCAAGTCTTTATTCATTTTCTGAATTTCTTGCATATCCTTTAGTCTAGCTTGTTCTAGACCCTTTTGGATTCCTCAACTAATATTTCTTCCAGTTTCTTTTAATTTGTCTTGCAACTGAATTATTGTTTGGTCTTTTTGTTCGAGCATAGTTGTTAAATTGCCAACATAATACATATTTGTTGTTGCTATAGCACCCATTGTACCTGCTAATTCTGTAGCAAATTCTCCATCTTTGAGTTTCTTTCCATCTATAATAACCCTATGCTTTTTAATCATCCCTTCTCTTGGATGAATTTCTTGTTTCAAGACTGCTCTTCGCTTTTTACTGAAAAAGTAATCTGATGGGGGGATTTCATCTCTTGAAATCGGATCCAGATCACTGACATATAAAGCTCCTTCATGGGGGGTTCCAAAAGTTGACTGCAATGGAGTTAAATAGGTGATAGGACTACCGAGCTCTGTTGATGATGTTCCTCCTATCTTTTCTGGAATATTTTTCATGATTTCTGGAATTGTTTCCAGCTCTTTTCCCTTCTCTGTTCCTGATTCTTTTGTTTGAGAACCCTCTATATCTTGGGAAGGTATCTTAGTATTTTTCAACTTGCCTTTGGTATTTTCTTTATCCTATGTATTAGTTTCAAACCCTAGAGGGGGCCCTTCCTGTTCTGGCAGTGGGGTCGAAACTTCACCCTGCAAACTCTTGTGTAGGCAACTTCGCCTATGGCTTTGAAAAGATGTGAATCCGGTCTGCGAGTCAGGTGGCATGGCATGTACTCTGTTCAATACTTCTTCATAGGATTTAACATCTTTAAATATATCATCATAAAAAGATGCTTCATGTTCATACGCCTTTAGATTACAATGTATGAAATGCCTACTTATTACTTGGTAAGGGTCATATTTTCTGTGCTCAATATCTACTAATTTCACTTCTTCTAATGACTCAGCCTCTACCTTAGAATGGCCTAAATTTAATAAAGAAAATTCCCCAATATGAACAGGGAAAGATGGCCATGATTTCTTCTGAGCTGCTTTTAATTCTAATCCAACACCGCCCTTTACTATCTGATGAGCTACCTTCCTGCACACCAATCTGTCCGGTAGGAATTTAGGGAGTGCATGAGGGGGAATGGAACAACCATAAACCCTAATGTAGGAAAAATTTTCCTCAATAAACCAATCGACAACTGCTTTAAGACTTTTTGTGATTGCATCAGAAATGCGAGGGGGTTCACATCCAAAAACAATTTTGTGCATAGGAATAATAATAAAATGACAAACCTCGTAAAATGCATCTTTAGCATTTTCTTCCCAAAGGGATGAGTGATATTTATGAATGGGTTCTGGACAGGAAATCCTCCAACTCCAATTCATTAATGGAAAGGGAGTCACAAAACAGATTGCATCCATAATGTATGCAGACATATAAAAAGTTGTTGGTTGTCCCTTTGATTTTCCTGCTTTGTAGTTTAAAATTTCTTGTGTTAGGTTATATGAAAAAATCTTATGCCAGTTAAAACCATTTCCTTCTGAAGCTTCCTCTAAAAAGGGCACCCAGTCTGCATGAAAATGACAGGGATCTTTTCTCCCAAAAAGTCTACATAGCATAATGGCTACATAAACCATGTATTCATTTAAGGAGGTTGTAGCATAAATCCCATGAGAATCAGCCCTAAAATTTGCTTGAGACCTCGCCCATCCTATAATCATATCAGGATATTTCTGGTCTGCCTCAATACATTCTTTTCTCTGAAACTCTGCTAAAAAATCAGCATTAAAAGTATGTTTAGGATTTGGTGAGAGTTTATACATTACTTGAATGTGCTCTAGTCTGAATGAGCCGACGATAGCTCCTTGCTCATTTAAAATGCTCCTTGTTAGGATATCAAACTTATCCAGAGCCCAGCTAATCATATCAATGTATGCCACGAGCCTCAGGCACACAACGATCTTATGAAGCTCTGACTCAGCTATGTCCTGCAAATGATTTTCAGAATTAGGATGAGCATTCTCAAACTCGTATTCCAACAATTCGGAGATTTGAGTCCAAGATTTAATAGAATCTATAGCATGTGGAGTGGTGTCGGAGATAATATCTCCTTCCTGTGTGTCTTCATTCTTTTTCGGTGCCTTTTTGGGTGCCATGACTTCTGCGTTTAATTGAAAACCTGTTACAAAAAGTGGATGAACGAGCTCAGCTTAACATGAAAACACATACATTCGAATGTTTATTTTGAATACATTTAAAAATGACAAGATTTGCACAGCTGTCACGAATTTAAAGCTCTTAATGCAGAAGATATTTTTTCGAGATACGCATTTAATGTCCGTATTTAGGCACCTTCGAGTTTTTGAAGAAAATGAGAAACCTACTTAATTGGAAAGCGAAACATGAATGAACACTTAAATAATGATTACCATTAATATTGTTTTTGAAAAAATGGTTAATTAGTGTTAATCATAGTTTAAAGCTGAAAACTTCATTTTTCGGGATTTCGAAAATCCTGATGTCAAGAGGTATGTCGTCGATGAAAAACAATTTCCGAAATTGCGAAATCGCGATGTTTTAATTAAGTTTTAAACGCTTTTAACACATTAATTAATTGCGATTAGATGTTTTCAGGATTTCGGAAATCCTGATGTTGAGAAGTATGTTATCAATAAAATCCAATCTCCGAAATCGCGAAATTGCGATGGCTTGCTTTTTAAACAGGACTTAACTTATCTTAATTAACTAACTAATCGTGATTAAGGCCAAAACAACATTAGTTTAATTTGACGTGAATTGTGGATCGGGGTTTTGTAATTCAAGATTTTGGGAAACATGATGACATGAGATGTGATCTCATTGAACCACGAATCCCGAAATCGCGACATAATTATTTTAACCCTTAACCTTTCTTAAAAGAGACTAAATTAATTCGTGTTTAAATTAAGATTCCAACATTTCGGGAAATCGGGGATCGGGGTTTCATGATTCAATTTGCATCAAACATTTGTTTGTAGTAAACCCTGAATCCCAAAAATTCTTTTAAGCTTAATTTAAAAAATCGTTAGTTCAAATTTTAACACGTTTTAAATAATTTTGAAATAAAAAGCGTCGGGAGTCTTATAATTTTTGTAAACCTTTTTCCCTTTCAATATCTGAAAAATTAAGAAAAAAACTAAGAAAAAGGTATCGTGTTCTTAGAAATGATACGAAACTCGTGTTTTATGAAAAGCCAAAACCCGAAAAAGAAAAATTAGGCCTTAGGGATAAAAATTTAAGATCTGTTTCAACATAGGCTCCAACTGGGGACCTCGTCTTCTTGTGGGATGAGGAGAACATGTAGACTCAGTGCCTTCATTGGGTAAATGGTGTCAATGGTTTATCACTGCTAAAACTGCTAAAGGAGAGGAAAAAGTGAATTCATTTCAACTTTTGAAAATCTTTTCAAAACTTCTTATTTGCTTTAAACTCAGTTGTAGTCTTCTTCATAATATTCTCCTTCTCGTTCTGGATTTAAGTTAATATTAAGATTATTAGAACAATCTTAGGAAACTCAACAGATTTGTAAATTTCGGCTTGCATCAAAATAAAATTTATAATTTTAATTGGGGAGCTCTATCTTGACTTAAGATGAAAATCCAGTTTCAAAAAATTGGTAACTAGAATAGAGTGATAGATAAGTATGACAACCTTACAGACACCTTAGATATTGATTCACTGCCAGCGGGCCTGTTCAGTACCCCGGTGAAGTTATCTGTCCCTTTTATATTAGACGAGGGCAATCATTTAAATGAATTTCCTTTCATCATCTTTGGGACTAGATGGGGGCAATCAAATATGAATTTCCTTTCACCATCTGTCTTAGCTTATAAATACGAAGTGGGGCCAATAAGTGATACTTAAAATATCAGGGGTGGTTATCTGTGTAAAAATTTACAATAGAGGTTTGTCAACCTGTTTTGATTATTCTAGACCAATCTTTTCTCAACTTTCAAAACCCCTTAGTCTGTAGAGAAAAAAGGGAAAGATTATTTTCAGGGGTTATCCTTTTGAGCAAGCTTAAATCCTCAGACAAACTGTTAAGAAACCTAAGAGAGTCAGAATCAACCTAAACATAACCACTTTTAGTCAGAGAATAAGAACTATGAAGACTGGTCTTACTGAATTTAACTATTTTTCGATTTCAAAAGTTAATGCATAATCTCTCCTACTTCAATGGGAAAACCCAAAAAAGTGTAAAACAGTACTGAGGGTATAAAAGGAGATGTCTAATAATCTGTAAGCCAGAAAACATAGGTTGTCAATTCAAAAATAACCCTTTGGACTCTTTTCTTAAAGATTTTTACTTCGAAATGCCTTTAAACTTGTTCTAAGTGAAACCCTTAAGGTTTAAGTATTAAAAAAAAACACTTTTATTTACCTATCAGCTTACGGGATAAGCAACGCAAATTTTTTTTTTTTTAATTTTTAATATTTAATATTTATTAAGAAAATGGACTTTGCTGTAACTCATAACTTTGCCTTACCATTATCATTTATTTATTTATTTTGTAAAATAACAGAAAGCACTATCTACCACCTATTTTTTAGCAAATTAATCCTTTGAGTTCAAGCTGTTTGTTTGAATCCTGTAAACAAAACAATATCAAAAATATCAGTTTTCTTTTTTTTTTGGTATAAAAACTTAACTAATTTTATTTTATTTTTATTTATTTACAAAATGAGAATAGACTTTCTAAAAATGAAAAACAAAACGGTATATACAATGAGAGTTTCTGGAAATTAATTATTCCATATAATGTTTTAAAAAATGCCCGTTGACAGGGGCATTCAAGATTTTACCATCCAAATTTTCAAGCAGAAATGAATTTTTTCCTTCAGGAGATGCTACCTTAAATGGTCCATACCAAATATGATCGAATTTACCATTTTTCCTGAATCCTCTTTTCGAGCATCCCATCTCAAAACCAGATCTCCGGGGAGAAAATTCATGTCCTTGGCTTTATGATCAAATAATACCTTCATGTCATCCTGGTACTTCTGCAACTTTTCATCCACTACCGCCCTATGCTGCTGAACTTCAATCAACTGATTTATCCTTCTTGTGAGAGGATTCGGTTCTTCCTTTTCGTCTTGCCATAGTTTCATCACAGGAAGTGCTAGGTTTATAGGCAACACTACATCTATTCCATATACCATTTGAAAGGGAGAAGTACCGATAGACTTTTTTGTGCCTATCCGATTTTCCCACAGAGCATATTTTAAATGCAAATGCCAAGACTTTTTATTTTCGTTTAACATTTTCTTGATTATACTGATTAAGCTCTTGTTTGAAGATTCTTCCAGACCATTTCCTTGAGGATAGTATGCTGTGGAATGACCCAACACAATATTATATTTCTATCAAAAGCTCACCATTTCCATATACTTAAAAGCTTGCGCATTGTCTGTGACTATCTTTCTAAGACAACCGAACCTAGACAAGATATTTTCTTCTAAGAAGTCTATAACTACTGAATCAATAGCCTTTCTTGTTGGGATAGCTTCCACCCATTTGGTGAAATAGTCTGTAGCGGTCAGGATCCATCTGTGTTGAGCACTAGAATGAGGATTAATTTCACCTATGAAGTCTAGTCCCCATTGTTGAAAAGGAGTTTCTATCTTGACTGGGACCAATGGCATCACTGGTAGTTTTTGTTTTCCTGCAAAATATTGGCAAGGGCTGCAAGCTCGTACCTTAGCATTGACATCTGGGAAAAGTTTGGGCCAGTAATAACCAGCCCTCAGGATTTTATATGCTGTAGCCCTCCAAGCGTGGTGTCCTCTACAGACTCCTTCATGAAATTGATCTATAACTTCTTCTGTTTCCGACTCAACCAAATAGATCAAGAGTAAGCCAAGCGGGTCTTTCCAATATAATCGTTTTTCGGAAATACAGTATTTGACTACATGCAACTTTAGCGTTCTAGCTCTGGATGGAGACAAGTCAGTTGGACATTTCAATGTCAGTAAGTATGTTACTATGTCCTTGTACCAATTCGACGATGTGAATTTCTCCTCGATTCTGTTTTCGACTATTTGGTCCTCAAGTTCATTCACGTCTACCCATTCTTCCTCCTCCTAAGAACTATTTATCCCAAGAGCTCTAAAATTGGATTCAGCTAAAATTTTAGCTAAACCTTGCCCCTTTACCAATTTTTTCGGTTTAACCTCCAAGTCGAACTCTTGAATTTTGGCAAGCCATCTTCCTCTTTTTCCATCACTATTTGCTTGAACCAAAATATCTTTTATAGAACTAGTGGGTACATATGAAATCACTTTAGAATGTAAAACATAAGTTATGAAAGATTTTAATGCTTTTACCATAGCATATGCTTGCATTTCCATTATATTATATTTGAGTTCAGCATCTCAGAGACTTTTGCTAAAGAAGGCTATCGGTTGCTCGAAACCTTCTTCATTCTTCTAAAGGAGTACAACAGTAAGCATGTGTTCAGAGGCAAATGAAAAAATAAGAAAATCTTTGAGATAATCGGGGATCGCTAGTACTGGTGCCTCACTTATAACCTTCTTAATATGGGCAAAGGATGCTTTAGCTTCTGCTGTCCATTTTACTTCAATGTTTTTTCTGAGCATATATGTAATCAATTTCACAATTTCAACAAAGTTAGGAATAAATCTTCTCAAGAAATTTATTTTTCCTAAAAATGATTGAATTTCTTTCACGTTCCTAGGAATAGCTATTGTATCTATAGCTTCTACTCTTTTAGGGTCAATTCTGATTCCATCTCGAGATATGATGTGACCCAACAGCTTGCCTTCTTGCATAGCAAAATAAGACTTCTTAGGATTTAAGGATAGACCAAACCTGTGGCATTTTTCAAATGTCTGTCTGAGATGAATCATATGGTCTTCATCCGATTTAGAGAAAATAGTAAGATCATCCAAATAGATGACTACGAACTTGTCCCGTTCGCCAACGAAAGAAATATCCATGATGCGTTGAAAAGTAGCACCTGCATTCATCAGTCCAAACGACATTTTATTGTACATAAACGTGCCCCAAGGAGTGGTAAATGCGTTTTTTTCTTTATCGAGATCACTGACAGCAATCTGATTGTAACCTGAAAATCCGTCAATCATTGAAATCCTATTAGCTCCTACTACTTTTTCAAGAACATGGTCCATTTTAGGTAGAGGATAATTATCTTTGAGAGAAGATTTATTAAGATTCCTGAAATTGACACACAGTCTAATTTCCCCGTTTTTCTTTCTAACCGGGACCAGATTAGCTACCCAATCATAATATCTTAGGGGTACAATTATCTTAGCATCAAGAAGTTTTTTGACTTCTCGTTCGATAACAGGTAATAAAATGGGGTTAAATTGTCGGAGTTTTTGTTTAAAAGGTTTGACACCAGGTTTGAGGGGTATCTTATGTTCGATCACAGAAGTGTCATATGTTTTCAGTTCTTCATACGACCATGCGAAAAAATCTTTGTATTTTCTTAACAATTCCGTGTATTTATTTTTGTTTTCTGTTGATAAATATTTGGATAGTTTAACCATTTGGGGATTTTCTTTAGTTCCTATATTACAATCTTCAACCTCCTCTGGTTGGGGTTGTAGGGTGGTTTTTGAAGGGATATCATCTTGATTAAAAAGTCTTTCCAAAGGGATTAGACCCTTGGGAAATTGGTTGTTCTTGAGAACAAGCATTCGGTGCTTTGCAATTTTATCGTGAAATTCTTTAGAATCCTCCCCCTCTTGCATGATCCAAATAGGATCATTTTGATTTTCTTGATCGATATGCGTTTCTGCAAATTCGTCTAATGATTCTAGAAACTTTCGAAGCTGCTCATCGTCTTCAAAAACCTGCCAATGTTGTATGTTATTTGGTATCGAAGGGCGACGTCTCATTTGTATGTGATATTTTAATTTAAAAGAAGTTGGGGGTGTGAAAGTTGATGCAGCTTTGGCTAAAGCATCAGCCTATTGATTTTCAGATCTTGGGACGAAATGATAATTCACATATGAGAAGAAGTTCTCGATTAAATCCCAGACACAATTCCTATAGGACTGTAATCTAGGATGCTTAGCCTGGTACCGCCGATTCACCTGTTTTATAATTAACTCGGCGTCACCAAAGACTTTGAGTTTCTTAATTTTCATCTTTCTAGCAGCTTCTAATCCTAGCACTAAAGCTTCATACTCGCATACATTGTTTGTACAATCCACATTCCATTGAAGCCTATATGAAAAAGGAATAACAAATTGATCATCGGGAGCCACAAGAAGTGCTCCTGCTCCTGCTCCAAGGAAAGACGAAGCACCATCAAAATACATTTTCCATACTCCAGTGCTATATACATTTTTCTCTATTTCTGTTTTTTCAATTTTTTCTTCTATACAATTATCGTCTACATCTACTTCAAAATTGTGATCAATAGATAATATACAATTTCCTAAGTCTTGGTAAACAATATAAATTGGATGATTGTTCGGGTTGTGTGGATCACCTACAGTAAATACCAACCTAGTCTCTCTGTAAAGACGAGTGTATTGGCCTCTGAAAACTGGAATTGTAGCATATTTCATATCCAGTTGGAGAGATCCTCCGAGCTTGGCACCCCATGATCTAGATAATAACATACCATACTTTGGGGGAATGTTAGCGACCACTACATCCATAAGAATAATTTTAGCAGGTATTTGAGCCAAACCTACCACTAGGTCTTTAATCATACCTATGCATTTAACTTTCCTTGAATCGAAAGAATATAAGTCACCATAGGGCCTTGTGATTTCAAGACCAAGTTTTTCCATGATTGCCTTTGGAATAACATTGTGGGAAGCTCTGGAATCCAACATACAGTTATGGAGAAGGTGATCAAACAGGGTTAACGTATATAAAAAGGAGCCAAGGTGTCTCTTGCACCTTCGAAGTGTGGACCGAAGACTATGTTTGGTTTGTCATCCTCTAAGTTGATGACGTCGGCCTAGCTTTCATCTTCAGAAAAATTAATCATCTTGGCGATTTGTTTTCTGTATATGAGATTTTTAGCTAATTCAACAAGGGGAATAGGAATTTTGATTTTATTTATTTCGTTTTCCAAATTAAAATTTCCTAGGGCCTTGTCATTTTCGATATTCGGGGCTTCCATACCTTTATTTTCAGTTTTTCATTGTGATGTGAACTTGTTTTCATTTATAGGAGCTAGTGTCTTCACAGGGAGTGTTTCTACTGGTTCTGACTGGACAGGTTGCATAGCAGTTGTGTTTCTTTTCGCAGACTGTTTATCAACAACTTTTGGAGTTGCCTCATCGGTTTCACTTCTTGGCAAACTCTTTTTTGTTCATTTAAATTTCTGTGGTGAGAATTAAGTTCAGAAATAGTCGGAAAATCCACAGTGTTGATGACATCTTGTCATCGACGTTTATTATTATTTCTACCAAAACCTAATTTTCTCCTAAAACTAGGGTTTCACTCAACCAAGCGTATTTCCTTCACCCGCCTCTTCACTATTTAATGAAGGCTCTTCTCTTACTTTTTTCCCAGACTTTTTTGTCCTGATGATGGATCCGAAACGTCGACGACAAGATGTCATCAACACTGTGGATTTTCCGACTATTTCTAAACTCTTTTTTGTCGAAACATTTGGGAGACTTTTATTTCTTGATCTTAAATTATATTTTCCCTGTAGTTAAGCTATAATATCATCTGCAATATATTGATATGTGAAATCTTCAGACATATTATTGCTAACATGGTCTTCCGATGTACTTTCTTTACTTAAAGATGCTTCGTAATCCTATCTCAATAAATAAGGTGATTTATTATCGTCGCCAAGGTTACTAATATCTTCATCAATTTCTTCAAAATCTCCTAAATCTTCCTCTCCAATGTAGTTTTCACTTTTAAAGGGTGTTGGAATTTTTTGATCTTCATTTTTAATTATTTTCTGTGGTCCCCGAGGATCAGGATTTCTTTGAAAATCTTTTCTGTGGAAATTACCTCTTTTTGATTTCTCTAGTTCCATTTTTTGAGATCTTGTTTGAAAGTTCTCGAATGACCCTATCCATCTCTTCTATTCTATCTCCCGAGGATTTTCCTGATCCTGAAGATCCACCTTATTCTTTAAATTTCCTATTTTGTTTGTTTCTAGTTTCAGTATTTTCTTTTAGTTTCCTAGATGCCATCATGTTTGATTCAATATCAAGAGCATCATCCTACAATTTTGTGAGATTTGTTGATCTCCTTTCTCTCAATAATAAGGCGAAGTCGGGATCAAAAGAGCCAGCAAAAGCCACTTTTGCTGCAGGTTGTGAAGGTTTAACCTCAACTAGAATTTTATTATACAACTTATTGAACCTTTGTGTGAATTCTAGAACTGATTCATAGTTTTTCTTTCTAAGGGCTCCAAATTCAGTCAAGTAGTAGAGGTGGTCCTTCCTCTCTCCCCATTGTCTAATAAATGCACTTTCAAGTTCTTCATAAGATCTTAAAGATCCAGCTGCTAAGGATCGGAACCAGGTCCTCACCTGTCCCTCGAAAGTTTGAACGAGGAGTCTAGAATAGACATCTTCATGTTCTATTCCGAGGATGTTAGCAAATTGATCAAAAAATTTTATATGTTCTTGGGCAGTCAGATCACCTTCCCCTGTAAATTTCGGAAGACTTTTCATATAATTCTCGGGGAGATCATGAAGAAGAACAGGAAGAACAAGAAGAGCATATCTAGAAGCTACTTTAGCGAAGATTCCAGTAAGCGGTACTTGACCACCTCTAGGGGCACCACCCCCAGCTCCAGCACCTCCCTGTGCAGCCATGGTTAGATTTGAAGCTGAAGTTCGGAAAGTGTGAGGAGAAGATTCTCGGAAATCTGGTGAAGAAACTTCAAGAAATGAGAATGTATCGAATGAGAGGGGAAGTGAAAGTGATCTTTCAAGAGTTTATAAAGTGTTTGATTGCGTGAAGTTAGGCTGACATATAGTATATGTGGGTAAAAAGACTTGTTTAAGTGATTTTCGTGATTTTAAAATCTTTTCTGGATCAGAGACTGGCGAGGTCTGCTTGCTATCCAAGTTTTTTCTGGTGTTCTTTTGGCTAATAGCCAGTTTAGTTATTGTGGATTCGCCAAGTGAAAAATATTAAGCCTTAGAAGGTTTTTTGTCCTTGTTCACTATCAAAAACAGAAAATGTCAATGTCGTTCTTCCCAGGGAAAAGATTCGTTTCTTTGTTCCCCGGAAACGGTGCCAAAAAGATGTTGATCTTGAGTTTATACTTTAAGGATATAAAGTATACCGTCAAGGCATCCATAAATGTTTAAAGGAATAATTTGAGAATAAGAATTCAAAAAAAAGGTTGGAGCAGAATCAGTTTCTCAACTGTCTTTGTCTTGCTTCCTATTGTTCTTGGATGCTAATGTCTCTCTCAATAGCAGCCCATGAACGTTCTAATTCAACCCGGTTAGTTGCTGTTTGTAAAATGGTATTAAATAAATTCAAGGCAATACTGGTTTGATCTTGAAGACCTGGTTCAATGTTGGGTTGTCTGCTACTTGGAACAATCATGGAGGATAAAACTTTATTTATTTGTGAAAGGATTTTAATCAAACGTTACTTCAAATTTTCCAGAGATGAGAACAAGAAAAACAATTTTGAAATTCAAAACAGTAACATAAGTACATTCGAGGTCGTTTCCTGGATTTGTAACAATTTGAGATTTTAAACTGACATATAAGTATTATAGAAAAATATGAGGCTTTAATCAAGAAAGAATCTCATATTTCAACAGATAATAATGAAAGAAAACGAGGTTTCTAATGAAAGTTAAGTATTTAAGGTTCAAAAGATTTACAGGTCTTAAAATCACTGATAGCGATTTCAGAGGAAAAACTGTAAATAATTTGATATCCAAACCAATATGAACTAGAAATCAAAGAAGTAGATAACTTCAAATTGATGATTCATTAGAAAAACATTGAAAGAAAAATACAAAAAAATATAGTAAACAAGGTTGAAGAACACATAGCTACAAATTTGCAGTATTCGGAATCTCGTTTGTAATCTATATTATGATGTCTTTGGAAAACTGTTATTACAATCGACTCTCTCCAAAAAATCCTGAAGCCCTTTCTCAGTCTTTAGAAACTACATTTATACATTTTCATCAAAATTTTCTCGTTGGTGACTAACCAACTTCCTAATATTACGGTTACATATAAAAATAATGTCAACCGTTTACATTTTGTTTCTAATTTCTAATGATAAAAAAATTTAAAAAAAGATTTTAAGCTTGCGTTGATGAACTTCCTTTCTCCACTTCAATACATTGAACAAACTTTCCCAAAAATTTCACAAAAGTCCTGGGAGCATCTGGTACCTCATTTGCTTCAAATAAGAAAAATCTTTTCTGCAATTCAAGCAAATGATTTTCTATCATCTTCTCGGTGAATTTAATAGTTTTCAACTTTAAATTCGGCATCACCATCCATTTGTTGATCTCTGCGATGTTGATTAGTTTAATTTTTGAAATCTCTATTTTCATTTCCTCCATCTCTTCTTTGAACCTTAGCTGGTACTTGACAATATTATTCTCGCCTAATAATCTGGAACAGTCATCTGTTTCGATATTCAATGAAGCTCTTTCTAAGAGATTGAAAATTCCCTGGCAATCATCATTGACCTCTCTTGTTATTCTTTTATATTCGGCCAGGTTTGCTTCCCACACTTTTAATATTATATCCCTTTTAACTTGTTCAGAGATACATAATTTTTGAATCTTTCCAACTTCTTCCTTTGATGAGAAAGCCACTACCTTCTGAAAAGTCGTTCTAGCTGATTTCGCCTCCCTTTCCTTCTGGAAAAGATTCTCCAAAGACTTATTTGTTTCTTGAAAATAATTCTGGACTACTTCTAGATTCAAGAAAACTTTCTGTTGTTCTTCCTCTATTCTCAAATATATCTCCAATGCTTGTGTCCTAAAATTTTCAAGTTCTACTACTTGATTAATAATATAAATAATTTTATCTTGTAAATGTTTATTTTCTTCTCCCAGCTTTCGGACTTGTTCCTGTGTTACCTGTATTATATGTTTTGCCTCCTCCAAGTCTTTATTCATTTTCTGAATTTCTTACATATCCTTTAGTCTAGCTTGTTCTAGACCCTTTTGTATTCCCCAACTAATATTTCTTTCAGTTTCTTTTAATTTGTCTTGCAACTGAATTATTGTTTGGTCTTTTTGTTCGAGCATAGTTGTTAAATTTCCAACAGAATACATATTTGTTATTGCTATAGCACCCATTTTACCTACTAATTCTGTAGAAAATTCTCCATCTTTGAGTTTCTTTCCATCTATAATAACCCTATGCTTTTTAATCATCCCTTCTCCTCTTGGATGAATTTCCTGTTTCAAGACTGCTCTTCTCTTTTTACTGAAAAAGTAATCTGATGGGGGGATTTCATCTCTTGAAATCGGCTCTAGATCACTGAAATATAAAGCTCCTTCATGGGGGGTTCCAAAAGTTGACTGCAATGGAGTTAAAGAGGTGATAGGACTACCGAGCTATGTTGATGTTGTTCCTCCTATCTTTTCTGGAATATTTTTCATGATTTCTGGAATTGTTTCCAACTCTTTTCCCTTCTCTGTTCTTGATTCTTTTGTTTGAGAAACCTCTGTATCTTGGGAAGGTATCTCATCATTTTTCAACTTTCCTTTGGTATTTGCTTTATCCTGTGTATTAGTTTCAAACCCTGGAGGGGGCCCTTCCTATTCTGGCGGTGGGGTCGAAACTTCACCGTGCAAACTCTTGGGTAGGCAACTTTTCCTATGGCTCTGAAAAGATGTGAATCCGGTCTGTGATTCGGGTGGCATGGCCTGTACTCTGTTCAGTACTTCTTCATAGGATTTAACATCTTTAAATATATCATCATAAAAAGATGCTTCATGTTCATACGCCTTTAGATTACAATGTATGAAATGCCTACTTATTACTTGGTAAGGGTCATATTTTATGTGCTCAATATCTACTAATTTCACTTCTTCTAATGACTCAGCCTCTACCTTAGAATGGCCTAAATTTAATAAAGAAAATTTTCCAATATGAACAGGGAAAGATGGCCATGATTTCTTCTGAGCTGCTTTTAATTCTAATTCAACACCGCCCTTTACTATCTGATGAGATACCTCCCTGCACACCAATCTGTCTAGTAGGAATTTAGGGAGTGCATGAGGGGGAATGGAACAACCATAAACCCTAATGTAGGAAAAATTTTCCTCAATAAACCAATCGACAACTGCTTTAAGACTTTCTGTTATTGCATTAGAAATGTGAGGGGATTCACATCCAAAAAACATTCTGTGCATAGGAATAATAATAAAATGACAAACCTCGTAAAATGTGTCTTTAGAATTTTCTTCCCAAAGGGACGAGTGATATTTATGAATGGGTTCTGGACAAGAAATGCTCCAACTCCAATTCATTAATGGAAAGTGTAGTATACCTTTTTTCTTACCAAGGCTTTTAACGCACTATATAACAATCTGTACACACTTACATTGGATTTACATAACACATATAGTCCAGTATATACTCCACATGCATTTAACAATTAAACACATTCAACACAGAGTATTCATATGAATTACTGCCATAATCAACAAGCAATTATCTTTTCATATTAATTCATATACACAGCGGAAAACATGATACATAATATATACAGCACAGTCATGCCAAAATGTGATAAGAACATAGTTAGATACTTATCTTGTGACAGTGGTGAAATCCACCAACCAAATGCAGGCCTTCCACGAACCTCCCAGCCTTAGACCACACTGCTCATCATCTCAATAGTGGGTCACCCCCGAGATGGGACTAAGCTCCACCCCAAGGCAAGGAATCTAGGCTCAAGCTGAGGTTACAGGGAAAACATCACACACAAACACAAGGAAGGAATTCTCTCCCAGGAATCTCCCATGCTCACTGCCCACAGACACTCATTCCCCACATGCCTGTTCCACCCCAAGAGAATGCACCTTCTCTGTCACCTGGACAGTCCTTCGGCTGCCAATATCCCTTACCTTGGGTTGCAGGAACAGACCGGACCGGAAGTCTCCGGGTTCTATGGCAGCTACAGGGTTCCTTCCAAGAGCTCTCTCCTTCCTCTGCGCACTCTCTCACCTGGAGGGAGTCGTTCACAGGCCAACAAGCCTCACGTAGTCCAGTACTACGTGGTCACAACAACCCATGGGGAAAACAGACACAGGCTTCTCCAAACCGATTCAACAGTCATAGGATGATCTCACGGTCCTGATTTCAGAACAGAGACTCCACGCACAGGCTAGATCAGCTTCCCCGAATAACAAAGATCCTTCCACTCAAATTCAGCACAGGCTTCCCGTTCAGGGAATGCGCACAGGGGTTTTCTCAGAGACAGACACAGACTCCATGGCTCTGAACAGGGGTGTACCCGGATTCTTCAGAACAACACAGGCTTTCTTTTCCATATCAGAATTACACCAGCAACTCTTACAGACTGGCTCACCCCGATCATCCTCAGGACAGTCGGGTCAAATCCATAAGAGCCCCCCCCACGGCTTACCTCGTCCATTTTATTTGCATGCATCAGGGTGGACACTTGTCACCCCTGGAACTGCATGCGTTCCACTAGCACATGTTCCTCCCACCATTTGGGAATTCACGTGTCCTTCAAAAGGACTTAGGATAAAGACATAAATGCACAAATCTTTTGGAATAATAATAAAATATTATCCTCAGGCTTAAGCCCCCTAGGCTTAGCCCCTAGGCTCAATACTTATCCCCTTTCCCACCTTCCAGCCCCTAATTCCTTTCCCACTCTGTGGACACTCAGTCCCCCTTCACTCATTCATCATGGTCGGTCTGCACCTGGCGGTGTTTATATTTTATTAATTGTTCTGCATACATACACGTACAACAGCAGGCTCTTGGCCTTCAAACACTTAGGCTTCCTGGCCTAACAAACACATAAGCCTACCGACTTATACAAAACTTGGCTCACCAGCCTATAGAACATGTTTACAATTCATTTCATATATCATGATTTGCAACGGGGCTCAGCCTTGGGGACACTACAGAAAGGGAGTCACAAAATAGATTGCATCCATAATGTATGCAGACATATAAAAAGCTGTTGGTTGTCCCTTTGATTTTTCTTCTTTGTAGTTTAAAATTTCTTGTGTTAGGTTATCTAACAAAATCTTATGCCAGTTAAAACCATTTCCTTTTGAAGCTTCCTCTAAAAAGGGCACCCAGTCTACATGAAAATGACAGGGATCTTTTCTCCCAAAAAGTCTACATAGCATAATGGCTACATAAACCATGTATTCATTTAAGGAGGTTGTAGCATAAATCCCATGAGAATCAGCCCTAAACATTGCTTGAGACCTCGCCCATCCTCTAATCATATCGGGATATCTCTGGTCTGCCTCAATACATTCTTTTCTCTGAAACTCTGCTAAAAAATCAGCATTAAAAGTATGTTTAGGATTTGGCGAGAGTTTATACATTACTTGAATGTGCTCTGGTCTGAATGATACGACGATAGCTCCTTGCTCATTTAAAATGCTCCTTGTTGCGATATCGACCTTATCCATAGCCCAGCTAATCATACCAGTGTATGCCACAAGCCTTGGGCGTGCAGTGATCTTATGAAGCTCTGACTCATCTATGTCCCACAAATGATTTTCAGAATCAGGATGAGCATTCTCAAACTCATATTCCATCAATTCAGAGATTTGAGTCCAAGTTTTAATAGAATATATAGCATTTGGAGTGGTGTCGGAGATAATATCTCCTTCCTGTGCATCTTCATTCTTTTTCGGTGCCATGACTTCTGCATTTAATTGAAAACCTATTACAGAAAGTGGATGAACGAGCTCAACTTAACATGAAAACACAGACATTCGAATGTTTATTTTGAATACATTTAAAAATGACAAGATTTGCACAGCTGTCACGAATTTAAAGATCTTAATGCGGAAGATATTTTTTCGAGATACGCATTTAATGTCTGTATTTAGGCACCTTCGAGTTTTTGAAGAAAATGAGAAACCTACTTAATCGGAAAGAGAAACATGAATGAACACTTAAATAATGATTACCATTAATCTTGTTTTTGAAAAAACGGTTAATTAGTGTTAATCATAGTTTAAAGCTGAAAACTTCGTTTTTCGGGATTTCGGAAATCCTGATGTCAAGAGGTATGTCGTCAATGAAAAACGATTTCCGAAATTGAGAAATCGCGAAATCGTAATGTTTTAGTTAAGTTTTAAACGCTTTTAGCACATTAATTAATTGAGATTAGACATTTTCGGGATTTTGGAAATCCTGATGTTGAGAAGTATGTTATCAATAAAATCCGATCTCCGAAATCGCGAAATCGTGATGGCTTGCTTTTTAAACAGGACTTAACTTATCTTAATTAACTAACTAATCACGATTAAGGCCAAAACAACATTAGTTTAATTTGACGTGAATTGTCGATTAAGGTTTCGTAATTCAGGATTTCGGGAAACATGATGACAGGAGATGTGATTTCACTGAACCGCGAACCCCGAAATCGCGACATAATTATTTTAACCCTTAACCTTTCTTAGGAGAGACTAAATTAATTCGTGTTTAAATTAAGATTCCAACGTTTTGGGAAATCAGGGATCGAGGTTTCACGATTCGATTTGCACCAAACATTTGTTTGTAGTAAATCCCGAATCCCGAAAATTCTTTTAAGCTTAATTTAAAAAATCGTTAGTTCAAATTTTAACAGGTTTTAAATAATTTTGAAATAAAAAGTGTCGGGAGTCTTATAATTTTTGTAAACCTTTTTCCCTTTCAATATCTGAAAAATTAAGAAAAAAACTAAGAAAAAGGTATCGTGTTCTTAGAAATTATATGAAACTCGTGTTTTATGAAAAGCCGAAACCCGAAAAAGAAAAATTAGGCCTTAGGGATAAAAATTTAAGATCTGTTTCAACAATACGATCGGGAGTTTGTAACAGAGTATTGAAATAACGCAATTTTTGAAATGTCTGATACACCTTATCATTGATTATGGATGAGAATTGGAAGTACACTCATGGTCAAATCAATGGTCAATTATAAGCTTTCCTAATCATATTTTCCCGAAATCCCCATGTTAGCACCAAAATTCACCTCTGGATTGCTACAAAAGTAAGCCCGATACCCATCGGTATTTTATGTCACAGGTTAGTTAAAAAAAAGGTCAAATGGGCGCAATCTCAAGAAAATATCATCTTAACTCAGAAGATTGGACTGATATGCACAAGAAGGGGAGGTTTGGTTTAACTTCAGTCAGTAGGTTGTAGTAAGGGTGAGTAGGAGGAAGACTTTAGTGAAGAATGTAGAGGTCTGTCATGAACATCAGGCTTTACAACAGCCTAAGGAAGAAAAACTTAAACACAAGGTCTTCTTGAATTCAAATTTGAAAGGAACTGAAAGAAATTATAACAAAACTATAATCAAACTTTCATCATAATGCAGTCACAATAATTCAAGTGAATCAGTCAACCATGAAATCTTTTAGTATTAGAGTGAAACAAGAGGGAGTAAGAAATATGACTTTCATTAAACAAGAAATCTCAGATTACAAAGCATAACCAGAGAACCGGAGTGTTCATTAAAACTTTACAAATCGGGAGCTTTGATTTACCATCGACCATAACAAAATTTCAAAACTAAGTATTTATACTCAAAAAACAAGTTTCTCGCTTCAGAATCACACTTTAGCTATCGCATTCAAGGCTGATGCAGGAGCATCTCTCCATGCCATCCAACCAGCCACGCCAGCGAATTCAAATCACATGCTAAGAGAGAGGTGCAGCCTCATTTAAATATGAATTCAATGTAACTTTAATGTCTAGGCTGGTGAGCCATAGAAGCCGTGCCTTTGTGCAGGCGTTAGGTAGATCGACTTTAATGCTAGATTGGTTGAGATCTAGATCCAGATGCTGGACTAGACAACCATTTATTGTAATTGAATAGAGTAGGTAGACCTGGAGGGAAGCGCTCTATGAGACCCTCAGGTAAAAGAGATTTTCATATCTCATTTTGGAGAGATGATTAGAGGTTGAGTTGTAGATCCATAGAGAGAGAGAGAGCTCGAGAACACCTTGTAATTATAGGCATTTTCCATTTTAATATAAACAGAAGCAGTTTTTCCTGCATGTATGCTGTGTTAAATGGGTGTCTGTGAGTGTTCATATATGTTGTATATGTATGTCATGTTTATGCATTTGCAGGTTGGTTTTGATTTCAGGCTTGAGAGGTTCTTTGTGGTTTCATGCCAGGAGGGTGTGACAAAGTGCTGCGGACTCTGAATACCAGTGCATTGAAGCACTTCTGAACTCTGCAGAGTCAGACAAAGACGTGTTGCAACACATAAGCTAAAATCATCAACTCAGGGGGAATACCTCAAGGTTGTTGAATACCTTGGAGGCAAGGCTGTGTGGGAAAAGACACAGTTGCAGACAGAATCTCTGAGGAGTTCTCTAGAGCTCTGCCAGGTGGGCATTGAGCAGGTGCAAGGGTGGTGCTGAGGAAGGAACTCTGCTGTGAGTTCAAAAAGGAGAATCCAGAATCACTGAGGATTCTGAGAAGCTCTGCCAGGTAGGCATTGAGCGGGTGCATAGGTGCACAGGAGGATAGAACTGCTGAACGTTCTATGGAAATAAGATACTCTGCCAGGTGGGCAATTGAGTCTGTGTGCAGGTAGGCACAAGAAGAGAAGAATTCTTGGAGTTCTGGAAGTGAGGAAGGGTCCACTGAGGGAACCTTCTCAGGGTTACTGAATACTCAGAAGCACTCAGCAAGAGGTTGCTGAAGTGAAGGATAGCCAGTAGGGCATCCATTTCATTCTCCATCTGAAGGAGAAGAAGGACAAAATCCCTTAGGGGTCTGATTGGTTGAGAAACTCAGGAGGAATAGTGCTTTCAGTGCACAAAGTCGGGCTGCAAGGAGTGTGGAGGCTGAAGAACTCTTTGGAGAGTTCAAAGTTCCCAAAGCTCAGGAGGGACAGTGTCTTTATACGCGCAGTTGAGAACTCAGAGTGAGGAGTTCACAAAGGAGAAGGAAGACAAAGGTTGAGGCCTTTGGAAGAGTTGGAATTCTTCCAAGCAAGAGAAGGAAAGCACACAGGAAGCTCAGGTGGGAGCACAAAAACTGTCATATTGGTTGGAGAGATGAAATCTGGACCGTTGGTTATCACGTCCAGGAGAATATTAGGAGAAGCGCATGGAGGGGGAGATCGACAGCCATTGGATCTCATTCAAAAATCCCGTCAGTCGTTGGATCGGGAGAAGGCACACAGAGTTTAGCCTCTGGAGGAGCACACAAGAAGGACGGATCTGAACCATCAGATCTTGATCAGATAACCATCATCCGTTGGACTGGACTGGAGTTGCATGATGGTTACCATCGAGATTCCAGCCATCGACATATCTGGAGTCACGAGGACAAGGAAATCGAGACATCACAAGTCTCGAAACGCCGGGAAGATCTGGACCGTCCGTTGGTGGAGACACATGGCAGAGATCGAGTGCCCATCAGTACTTTGGCACGTCGAGAAATCGACATTCCCATGGACAAGGGATCGGGGAAATCTATAGTGAAAACCCCGACAAAAATCTGAGCCGTCCGTTCAGGGGGACAGGTGTCAGAAATACACAGAGAGTCGGGATATTCGACATCGGTAAATCGGAGTTCCTGAGGTCGAAAGAACAGGGACATCACAAGTCTTGAAATCCCGGAGGAATCAGGACCATCCATCCAGAAGGGACGTGTGGCAGAAATCGGCGCCATCGGGAAAAGTCCCGATAAGAAGTTGTTGATCGGCGTTTGGGCCATCGAGATATCGAGGATCCTAATGACAAAGTGTTTATGCACTTTGGAATCACGAAACGTGATACCCCTATGAGTGGGAGCTAGCTGTCATCACATTAGAGAAGGAGGACAGTGCCATCGTGAGGGGCCAACTGTCAGCAAACCAGAGAGTTAGGATTCAAGGAATCGGGAATCCCGTGGGCATATGCATTTTGGCATTGGAAACTCTGAAGCCTGATATTACATTTCCTGTGGGGAATTTGTTCACGGTCTGGTGCAGAGGCTGAGACAGGGAAAGAGAAGTCCTGTGGGTCATATATTCACAGGGATTCCATTGGGAGTCCAAAGAGCTAGTTCAGCTCGAAGAGGGGATTAGAACGATCCTGTGAGCAGCGAGAGCGAGACGGGTTGTGGTGAGGTCGCGTGTTTTCGCCTGCATCAGGTGGTATCAGAGCAGGAACTCTGTTTGTATATTTCAAGCAGAGGAGAGAAGGTCGAAGAAGACAGAGCACTGGAGAGGCTGTGGAGATTGTTTGCAGATAGGCAGTAGTCAAGAAGATAGTCAGGAGGATTGTAGGATGATGAGGCTGGTAGAACTCTTAGTGCGGAGTGACAGCGGAAGGTTTGCTAGGAAGGAAAAAAGAGACAGCAAGATGGCTACTGAATGCCATAGGCATGCTGGGAAGAAGATTACGGTAGAAAAGCTTGCAAAAATGGATAAAGAAATGGATAAAGAGCTCTATGAATTAAAAGCAGACATAGAAAAGCTCGAACTGCGGATGCGGCAGGACAGGAGGTTGAGACGGATGCATGAATTTCCCATGAAGAAGGCAAAAGCAAAGTGGCCAGTCAAGGAGTTGATGGTCAGAGGGCAAAGCAGGCTGTTAAAAAGATGGATGAGGTATGTTGAAAACATCAAGGCCATAGAGGAAAAGGTGATTTATGTCTGTGAACCAGAGACTGGGAGAAGTCTTGATGATTTTGAGAATGAAATGGGATCAGCTGAGGATCTCAAGAAATTCCAGGAGGGCAGAGAGGAAATTCCAGATTGCCAGGTGGGCAACGAGATGAGATCACTGCGGGATCTCATGGACTGTCATGAAGATAGCCAGGGAATTTCACATTGCCACTTGGGCAATGAAATGAGGTCGTTGCAGGATCTCGAAGACTCCTAGGAGGGCAGTGGAAGCATCTCAGACTATCAGGTGGGCAGAGATGAGAATTCGAGACTATCTGAAAGTCTCATGGACTCGGAGGTGAGTTCGATTCAGCAAGGAGTGTTGATGAAGATGGGATCGGTTGATCTCATAATCTGCCAAGGAAGCAGCGAAAGCATCCCATATTTCCAGGTGGGCAGGGATGAGAAAATGAGTCAGAATCAGCCAGAGGAGCTGACAGAGAAGGTGAGCTCGGAAAGGGATCAGTAGGTGCAGCTGACAAAGGAAGATCAGGATAATATTCTGATGATTGGAGGAATTGGAGTATTCCTACCATTTGCCCAGGAGGAGGCAGAAATTTGTGTTGCAGGTACAGCAACAGCAAAAGAAAAGTCACAGCTGACGATGACTGTCATGAAAGAAGAGTAATTGGAGAAGACTTTGGAAGCTGCCCAAGAACAAGGGGAAGAAGAAGGAGAGGAGAAGGGGCATTTTGAGGAATGGATCAATGATTTCGGCTAGGGAGATGAAAAGAAAGAAGTTGTAGCACTGAAGCTAGCAACAAAGGAAGTCAAAGAGAGAGCGGGTAGATTTATCACTCCATGGGAGATGGAGCTAGAGATGTTGGAGGATTGGCTGAACAATCCAGGGCCAACAAGAGAACTGACAGAAGTTGAGCTATCAGAGAAGGTGACTGAACAAAAATTCAGTCAGAGGGAGACTGCAGAGTTGAAGCTTGCAGCAGAGTGGCAACTTAAGGCCACAAATGAAGATGAAGAAGAAGGCATGGGAGATCATGATTATCTGCTCATGTGCCAAAAAATTTTGCAGCTGAGGAGACTGCATGAACAGGACCAGCCATGGGAGAATATGGACGAAGTGATCAAGGAGATCATGGAGCTGATTATCCAATCAGCAGAGACTGCCAACGAGGAGCAGCTGAGCAGAAGAAAAGCAGCAGCAACACAGCAGGAGTAACAACAATAGCAGAATGTAGCAGATGGGAAGCTCCATGTGTTTGTTTGGGATACAGGAGGATTTCCAACAACTGAGAGGGGAAGCTCATGAGTAGGAGCTCATGATTTTGTAGCTAACGAGTTTGATGCAGGATCATCTCTCCACGTTAGCCAGCCAGGCACGCCAGCGAATTCAAATCGCACGCTAAGAGAGAGGCCTAGCCTCATTTAAATCTGAACTCAATGTAACTTTAATGTCTAGGCTGGTGAGCCATAGAAGTCATGCCTTTGTGCATGACTTTAATGCTAGATCGGCTAAGATCTAGATCCAGATGTTGGACTAGACAACCATTTATTGTAATTGAATAGAGTAGGTAGACCTGGAGGGAAGCGATCGATGAGCCCCTCAGGTAAAATAGATTTTTAGATCTCATTTTGGAGAGATGAGTAGAGGTTGAGTTGTAGAGCCATAGAGAGAGAGAGAGAGAGAGAGAGAGAGAACACCTTGTAATTACAGGCATTTTCCATTTTAATATAAACAGAAGCAGTTTTTCCTACATGTATGTTGTGTTAAATGGGTGTCTGTGAGTTTTCATATATGTTGTAGATGTATGTCATGTTTATGCATTTGCAGGTTGGTTTTGATTTCAGGCTTGAGAGGTTCTTTGTGGTTTCACGCCAGGAGGGTGTGACAAAGTGCTGCAGACTCTGAATACCAGTGCATTGAAGCACTTCTGAACTCTGCGGAGTCAGACAAAGACGTGCTGCGGCACATAAGCTGAAATCATCAACTCAGGGGGAAGACCTCAAGGTTGTTGAATACCTTGGAGGCAAGGCTGTGTGGGAAAACACACAGTTGTAGACATAATCTCTGAGGAGTTTTGTAGAGCTCTGCTAGGTGATCATTGAGAAGGTGCAAGGGTGGTGTTGAGGAAGGAAATCTGTTGTGAGTTCAGAAAGGAGAATCCAGAATCACTGAGGATTATGAGAAGCTCTGCCAGGTGGGAATTGAGCGGGTGCATAGGTGTACAGAAGGACAGAACTGCTGAACGTTCTGTGGAAAGAAGATACTCTGCCAGGTGGGCAATTGAGTCTGTGTGCAGGTAGGCACAAGAAGAGAATAATTCTTGGAGTTCTGGAAGTGAGGAAGGGTCCACTGAGGGAACCTTCTCAGGGTTACTGAATACCCAGAAGCACTCAGCAAGAGGTTGCTGAAGTGAAGGATAGCCAGTAGGGCATCCATTTCATTCTCCATCTGAAGGAGAAGAAGGACAAAATCCCTTAGGGGTCTGATTGGTTGAGAAACTCATGAGGAATAGTGATTTCAGTGCACACAGTCAGGCTGCAAGGAGTGTGGAGGCTGAAGAACTCTTTGGAGAGTTCAAAGTTCCCAAATCTCAGGAGGGACAATGTCTTTATACGCGCAGTTGAGAACTCAAAGTGAGGAGTTCGCAGAGGAGAAGGAAGACAAAGGTTGAGGCCTTTGGAAGAGTTGGAATTTATCCAAGCAAGAGAAGGAAAGCACGCAGGAAGCTCAGGTGGGAGCACAACATCCGTTAGATCGGCTGGAGAGACGAAATCTGGACCATTGTTTATCATGTCTAGGAGAAGCTTAGGAGAAGTGCATGGACGGGGAGATTGACAGTCGTTGGATATCATTCAGAAATCCCCTCATCCGTTGGATCGGGAGAAGGCACGCAGAGTTTAGCCTCTAGAGGAGCGCACAAGAAGGATGGATCTAAACCGTCAGATCTTGATCCGATACCCGTCATCCGTCGGATTCGACAGGAGCTGCACGAGGTTTACCATCGGGATTCCATCCATCGGTATATCGGGAGTCACGAGGACAAGGAAATCGAGACATCACAAGTCTCGAAACGCCAGGAAGATCTGTACCGTCTGTTGGTGGAGACATGTGGCGGAGATCGAGCGCCTGTTAGTACTTTGTCACGTCGAGAAATTGACATTCTCGTGGAAAAGAGATCGGGGAAATCTATAGTGAAAACTCCGACACAAATCTGAGCTGTCCGTTCAGGGGGACAGGTGTCAGAATTCCACAGAGAGTCGGGATATTCGACATCGGGAAATCGGATTTCTTGAGGTCGAAAGAACAGGGACATCACAAGTCTTGAAATCCCAGAGGAATCAGGACCGTCCATCCAGAAGGGACGCATGGCAAAAATTGGCGCCATCGGGAAAAGTCCCGATAGGAAGTTGTTGATCGACGTTTGGGCCATCGGGATATCGGGTATCCTGATGACAAAGTTTTTATGCACTTTGGAATCGCGAAACGCGATACCCCGATGAGTGGGAGCCAACGGTCAGCACATCAAAGAAGGAGGACAGTGTCATCGTGAGGGGCCAACTGTCAGCAAACCAGAGAGTTAGGATTCGAGGAATCGGGAATCCTGTGGGCATTTGCATTTTGGCATTGGAAACCCCGAAGCTCGATATTACATTTCCTGTGGGGAATTTGTTCATGGTCTAGTGCAGAGGCCGAGACAGGGAAAGAAATGACCTGTGGGTCGAATCTTCACAGGGATTCCATTGGGAGTCCAAAGAGCTAGTTCATCTCGAAGAGGGGATTAGAATGATCCTGTGAGAAGCGAGAGTGCGACGGGTTGTGGTGAGGTCGCATTTTTTCTCCTGCATCAAAGGCTCTCCGTCTGCATTTTCTCCTGTCAGGGTACACTTGCATTCTTCTATTAGATGGAAGATCAGATTGGTATGGGCTTCATAAGAAAATCCATGACAAGGAACTTTTGGCTAACGGTTTTCCCTCCAGGACTAGACTTTCCATGCTTTCCATTTATGTGGTGAAACGAGGTTTCAACCACCTTTCCCATTTTCATTAACTACTTTTATTGGAATCAGGATGAAACCTGACAGCCATGAATGTTTCGAGCAAGCTCATGACTCCTTTGAGTCAATTCTGGCACCTTGAGGCCACGTAGATATTTATCGGTGACCGACTTGGGCACTTTACTCCTTGGCAAAGCTCTTTTCCTTCCCCAACATGACCTCGGGCCGTGACCTCATGCTTATCTCAGGCGCGTCGCGATTTCGTGTTTCGCGAACTCATGTTGCATTCTATACATAAACCTCTAAGTCACAAAATCGTGACGCTTGGATCAAGTGACATGCATCCCCTTTGTTCGAACAACCTAGACGACATCGACACTTTGGGACATCACGCTTCGCGACTCTTCAAAACTCTTTCCTCTTACTTTCCTGACTCGTGAAATCGCGAAAAGTTGATCCAACGACCCAAATCTCTTCTTTGATTAACGACCACGATCTTATCGTGATTTCACATTTCATGAGTTCTAATGACTTTCTCCTTTACTGCTCCATCTCGCGAAACCAAAAAATGTTGATCATGCACCACATGTCCTCCACAACATCAACGACTAGGATGGACCTCGTGATTTCGGACCTCTGGCATTGTATTTCATGCAACTGCGAGATCTCGATCACCTGATCACCATCGATCTGATTTTTCTCGCTCACTTGATTTGAGTCCACATCCAACCACTTCAAGTGTTGTGTTTGGTGGTCATGACTGCGGCATCTGAACCATTACTCAGATGACTGGCTGAGGGCTTGGGAAAACTAAGGATCAGTGGCAGAGAAAAAAATAGGGGTGATCGGCCTTAGGGAAAACATGAAGGCTAAGGGACGATATTCTTCAGGAAAGTGGTTAAGGAAAAACAAGTATATCAAACGGGTGAAGACAAACAGTTGAAAACTATGATCCTAAAGGAAAACTTATGAACAAGTCTTCAAAAAGGAGAGGAACAGGAAAAATTACAGACCTAGGTAGAAAACACAGACTCACGAGATCCTGACAAGTTTATGTGCTAACATTAGGCTCCATGGGGGATAGAGTCCTCCCTGTGAGGCTCTAAGAACTCTTTCCATGACTTCAGTTCCTTAGTCTTGGGTTGTGGAGTCTCCTATCAGAACAAAATAAAATAAAACATAAATGGTATTTACAATGGTGGGACGCCAATTGCGGCTTTAAACAAAAAACATTTTTAGGAAGTGCCCATTTACAGGGCCACCAAAAGCATTGTCTCCCTTCAAATTCTGCAATCTGTAAGTGTTGTTTGGAAATTCTTCGTAAATATTGAAGGGACCTATCCAAAGGGATTCAAATTTACCATGATTTCCCTTGTCTTGTCTGGGTGCATCCCATTTGAGGACCAGATCCCCTGGTTGGAAATCCTCCTTATTTCTCTTCGTGTCAAAAGCCTGCTTGATTTTATGATGATGGTGATGCGCTCTATCCAGAAGCTGCTCTCTTTCCTACTACACTTCTACCAGATGATGTATCCTCTTGATCATGTCATCAGGCACTTTGTGGCAGTCTTGGAAGAATTTTTCCACAGGGAGGGCAAGATGGGATGGAAAAACTGATTTAGTCCCGTATACAAGTTGGAAAGGAGAGATGCCCAGGGACCTCTTGTTGTCACTCTATCATCCCACGAAGAAAATTTTATCTTCGAATCCCATGCTTTCCTATTGTCCTCTAACAATATTTTGATGGTATTTATCAGGCTCTTGTTGGAGGATTCTGCTAATCCATTACCTTGTGGATAGTAAGGGGTGGAGTGGATTAATGAAATTCCAAACTTCTCACAAAACTTGATCAGCGGTTTGACCTTGAAGGAAGCAACTTTATCATTAACAATTATGTTCGGGCAACCAAGCCTTTCTATAATATCTTCGAGAAAACCAATGATCACTTTGTGAGAAGTGCTCCTGGTGGGGATAGATTCTATCCACTTGGTAAAATAATATGTTGTAGTTAAAATACACCTGTACTGACCACTTGAAGGAGGATGAATTTCCCCAATAATTCTAGGCCCCATTGTTGAAAGGGTCTTGAAGATAGTACATTCTTCAATGGCATAGACTTGAGCTGCTTCTTCGCATATAATTTTGACATTTAATACAAGCCCTAATTTTCGCACAGACATCAATGAATATAGTAGGCCAGTAGTACCCAACCCTAAGAATTCTGTAGGCTATGGGTTTCCATAAATGATGACACCCCACATAGGCTGTCATGGAACTCAAACATAATCCTTTGGGATTCTTGTGGGCCTAGACATCTTAGGAGCACTCCTAATGGGTCTTTCCAGTACAAGACTTGGTTAATAAGGAAATATCTGATTGCTTTGAGCTTTAAATCTCTTTCCTTGATTTTCCCCATTCCATCTGGAGGTTGCAACTCTTGCATAAAATATATAATGTCTTTATACTAGGTGCATTTTGCCAATGGAGGGTTGTCCTGAGAATTTTTATTAGACAACTCAGCTTGGTGATCTTCTGAGCAAGTGTCGATGAAATTGACCCCCAAATATTTACAATTAGATTTAGCTAATAACTTGGATAAAACCTGACCTTTAACTAGCTTGGTGGGTTTTATTTCCAGATCAAATTCAAGGATTCTAGCAATCCACTTGCTCCTTCACTCGTCTATGTCAGGCTGAATGATAATGTCCTTCACTTAAGCTGAAGGAACATATGCAATGATTTTTGAATGCAAAACCTAGATTCTGAAAGCTTTGAGAGACTTCACCAAGGCATAGGCTTGCTTCTCCATGATGTCATATCTAATCTCTGCATCTCTTAATTCTTTGCTGAATAAGGAAATAGGCGGTTCCATCCCTGCATCATTATTTTGTAGTAAAACAGTTGCCATTGTGTCAAATGAAGAAAAATAGAAAATCAGAAAATCCTTGGAATAATTAGGACTGATAAGCATAGGTGATTCAGTCAGTGCCTTATTGATTTGGTTGAAGGATTCTCTGGGCTCAACATTCCATTTTATTTCATTTCCTTTCCTGAGCATGGCGGTGATATGTTTCACTAATTCAACAAAATTTGAAACAAACCTTCTCAGAAAATTATTTTTTCCTAGGAAAGACTGAACCTCCTTCCTGGACCTTGGAAGTGACAAGGCTTGAATATCTTCCACCCTTCTTGTATCGATCCTGATTCCACTGAATGATACAATGTGTCCCAACAATTTTCCTTCCTGCGTGGAAAATAAAGACTTCTTGGGATTTAGGGAGAGACAAAACCTCCTACATTTCGAGAAGACTTTCCTCAGATGTTGACAATGTTCTTTATCAGATTTGGAGAAGACTATAATGTCATCCAGATAAATGACCATGAATTTATCTCTTTCTCCAATGAACGCGATGTCCATGGCTCACAGAAAGGTTTCTCTTGTGTTCATCAATCCAAATGGCATTTTGGCATACATGAATATGCCCCAAGGAGTGGTGAATGTTGTCTTTTCTCTGTCTTCAGGAAGGACAAAGATCTGATTGTAGCTAGAAAAGTCATCAATCATAAAAATTGTGGATGCGCGTGTCACCTTCTGCAACATGTGTTCCATCTTTGGCAAAGGGTAATTGTCCTTCTTAGAGCTTTTGTTCAGATTTTTGAAATCAACACATAGTTTGATTTCTCCATTTTTCTTTCTCACCGGGACCAGGTTGGATACCCATTCAAAATATCTCAAAGGGACAATGATTTGGGTGTCCAATAACTTATTTACCTCCCTTTCCATAATAGGCAACAACATAGGATTTATTTGTCTTAATTTATGCCTAAATGGTTTGGCCTCCTCTCTCAATGGGATCTTATTCTCAATGATGGTTGTATCATATGTTCTAAGGTCTTCATAGGTCCAAGAAAACACATCAGTGAATTCCTTTAATAACTCAGCATACTCGGCCCTCTTCTCCCTTGACAGGCTGCTTGATAGCTTGATGAATTTCGGATCCTCCTCTAAGCCAATATTGCACTCAGCTACCTCAATATCCTCAGTTGGGCCTTTAAACTTTACCGGCACATTGTTCCCATCAAACAATATTTCTAAAGGAACTAGTCCCTTTGGAATGTGGTTTCTAGGAAGCTGAACAATATGGTGATTAGAAATTTTATTCAAAAATACTTCAGGGGGAGGGTTACCTTCATAATCATGCTCCTGATCAATGTGTAATGTAGAGAACTCATCACCCGATTCAAGAAATCTTCTGATTTCAAGATCATCCTCGAACACCTTCCAATGCTTGATATTATCAGGTACATGGGGCCTATATCTAATCTCAACATCATACCTAAGTTTAGGTGGCAGTGGGATCTTGAACTGGCTCACAGAGACGACCAAAGAATCAGCTATAGTATTTTCCTCTCCTGGGAGAAATGAAATATTGAAAGCCAGGAAAAATCTATCAATCAGATCCCACATTTGATTTCTATAACTTTTGAGCCGAGGATGTTTGGCCTGATAAGAATTCCTGATCTACTGGACAATCAACTCAACATCATTGAACACTGATATCTCTTTGATCCCCATGTCCTTTGCAGCCCTCAAACCCAAAATGAAAGATTCATATTCTGCCACATTATTGGTAGTTTTGAATTATAATTTGTATGACAAAGATATGATTTCCTAAGCAGGGGAAACAAAAACTATTCCAACACCAACACCTTCTCTAGAAGAGGATCCGTCGAATTTTTTTTTCCACACAGAGGCAATTGGAGGATAATCTTCACAGAGAGTAGTAGACTTTTTGATCTCGAGAGGAGGTTCAGGGGTATCAGTGAGCTAAAATAATCTAGATCCCAGATCAATGTTAAGGGAAAAGATAGGATGATTGGTGGGATCTGCTTCATCACTAATAATGTAGGCCAAATGAGCTTCTCTGTACAGTCTCCTATGCTCCCTTCCGAACACTGGAATTGTAGCATATGTGAGGTCCATCTGCAAGGTTCCCCTAAGTCTTTTTATCCTAGACCTTGATAGGAGAATGCTAAACTTAGGGGGAACATCAGCCACCATGATATCCATGACCACACTCTTCATGGGAAACTTAAACAAGGTCACGACCAGATCTTTGGTGACCCCAAGACATTGTACTTTATTAGTCAAAGGAATACAAGTCATGGTATGATTTTGTGATCTCTAGTACTAGTTCTTCCATGACAATTTTGGGCATGATATTATGAGACGCCCCTGAATCCATCATAAAATTATGTAGCACCTTATCATGTATATTCAGGGATGTATAGAAGGGAGGGGATGGATCATCTTTATCTTCTATCATAGGACCTAGGATGACTGGTGGCTTTTCATCTTGCAGGTTGATTGAGTCTGTGGGATGATTTGGGGGTTCAAGCAATAACAATTTAGAGAGGATTATTTTGAAATCTTCATGCTTGAACAGCTCTGAAAGGGGTACTGGGATTGTAATATTCTGAATTTCATGCTCAAATTTAAAATAGGAGGGGATCTTCATAATTTATTTTACCTCTAGGATAAAGTCTTTGGGTATCGGTGAGGGGTTCTGAGCTTTATTTTATTTTTTGTTGTTTGCTACATATTTGGTAGGCTTCTCTGCTCTGGAAGGCTGGTCAGGGATGTCAGACTCCCCTTCTTTCCTTTTAGACCTGAGATTGTATTTATTGGGACTGTTGTTAGCCTTCTCACCTTTACTTAGCTCATTTACTTGACTGTTCAGGAGGGATTCATCTTATTCAGATTGAGTCAGATGGGGAAATGGGGAGGTGTCTCCAAGACAATGGATTTCAAGATCAATCCCTTCTTCCTCCCTTTCTTCATCAACGACAAGGTTATTTTGGAGAGGGGTTTGGATTTTCTGATCATCCCTATCTCTATTTATGGGGTCTCTCAGGAGTATTTGAGGGGAATTGTGTGGTCTTCTGAAGTTGGGTCTGTTATCAGCATTTTGGACATTCTTATAACCTTGCTTCCCTTTGAAATTCATATTATCCATTTCTGCAGATAGGGACTTCACCATATTGGTCAATTAATCTACTTGAGGGTGAGATGCAGAAGAACCAGAGGTTGAGACCTCAGATATCCCCCTTCCTCTATCTCTGTCAGCTTTATTTCTAAGTCTGTCAACTACTAACACATTGGATTCTACTTACAGGGATGCATCTTGCATAAGAGCCAAGGAGGTATCTCTTCTTTCTCTTAACATGAGGAAAAATTTGGTGTAAAAATCACTATCATAAGTGATTTTGGCACAGGATTTTGTAGGCTTTATCTCAACAAGGATTTTATTGTACATTTTTTTGAATCTTTTGGAGAATTCAGAGAGAAATTATCCTTCTTTTCATTTCAGGGACCCAAACTCGGTGATATAATACATAAAGTATTTTTTATCCCACCACTGCCTCAAGAAAACATCATCTAAGGATTCAATCCCATCAATAGATCCAGGGGTCAATCCCCTAAACCATTTCCTAACCTCACCATCAAGGCTCTGGACAAAGACTCTCATCTAGGAATATTCATTCTCAATGTTTAGATTGCCTACATAACTGTAGAAGGAAAAAACTTAGGCATATACTTTAGGTAATATCCAGCAGGAAGAGCGTTCATGGGATGAGGTAGGACTAAAGGGACATATCTTGCAGCCACTATGGAATCCATTCTTTTTCTAGGGGGATTGGCACCTACCATAGGGATAATAGGTGGAGGAGAACTAGGAGGGGAAGGGGCTTGATCAGGGAGTGTTGGAACTGAGCTTTCGGGAGGAAAGGGAAACAACAAAGGATTTGAGGAAAAGGCTACAGGGCTTGAGGGAGCAGGAGTTTCCCTTTCTGTAAAACTGGTAACTCTAACAGGAGGAGGATTAATAAAACCTAGAGGAGGAAAATATTCTGAGGGCTAGGGTCTAAACCAAGATGCAACTTCAGTGGAGAGAGGAGTGACAAGGATTTCTCCCTCCAAACATAAACCAGGAAGGTAAAACTCAACAGGAACACTCCCAAACTTTAAACTTTGAGAAAATCCAACAGACGGTATAATAGAAGAATGAGAAGCATATATTGTAGTTTCTAAAGGAGGATAGTGAAAATCATCAAAAATACCTAGTTCAGTAGAAGAAGTACATTCTTGAGGGGCCTTTCCCTTTCTGACAATTCTCTTTGGGTCAGCTTCAGGTGTTTCTTAAGGTAGATTTGGAGTAGACCTCATGTGTTGGCCTCTAGAAGCCACAGAGGAAATAGTGGAGTCATCAGTGGTTTCAAATCAATGGAGTCACCACAGTGGAGTCAACAGGTGCACAGTTGCAATATTTTAGGTACTAAGTTCTGATGCACCTTTAGAACTAGTAAGATTTGTCGTTCAATCCCAGGGAAAATATTCAATTTTGTCCTTGACAACGATGCCATAAATGTTTGCACCAGAAGTCACCTATGAATTGCTGCAGAGTTAATCCTGATACCCATCAGTATTTTATGTCATAGGTTGGTTGTAAAAAAGGTGAAATGGGCACAATCTCAAGAAAATATCATCTTAACTCAGAATACTGGACTGATATGCATAAGAAGGGGAGGTCTAGTTTAACTTCAGTCAGTAGGTTGTAGTAAGGGTGAGTAGGAGGAAGACTTTAGTGAAGAATGTAGAGGTTTTCCTTGAACATCAAGCTTTCTAGTAGCCTAAGGAAGAAAAACTTAAACACAAGGTCTTCTTGAATTCAAATTTCAAAGGAACTGAAAGAAATTATAGCAACACTATAATCAAACTTTCATCATAATGCAGTCACAATAATTCAAGTGAATCAGTCTACCATGAAATCTTTTAGTATCAGAGGGAAACAAGAGGGAGAAAGAAAGACGACTTTCATTAAACAAAAAATCTTAGATTACAAAGCATAACCAGAGAACCAGAGTGTTCATTAAAACTTTACAAATCGGGAGCTTTTCTCTACCATCAACCATAACAAAATATCAAAACTGAGTATTTATACTAAAAAAAAAACTTTCTCCCTTCAGAAGAACACTCTAGCTATCGCATTAAAGGCTCGTCGTCTGCATTTTCTCCTGTCAGGGTACACTTGCATTCTTCTATCAAACACAAGATCAGATCGGTATGGGCTTCACAAGAAAATCCATGATAGGGAACTTTCGACTGATAGTCTACCCTCCACGGCCAAACTTTCCATGCTTTCCATTTATGTGGTGAAATGAGGTTTCAACCACCTTCCCCATTTTCATTAACTACTTTTATTGGGATCATGATGAAACCTTCCACCCATGAATGTTCTGGGAAAGCTCACGACTCCTTTGAGTCAATTTTGGTGCCTTGAGGCCATGTAGATATTTCTCGATGATCGAATCAGGCACTTTACTCCTTGCCGAAGCTCTTATCCTTCCCTAGCTTGACCTCGGGCCATGACCTCATGCTTATCTCAAGTGCATCACAATTTCGCATTTCATGAACTCATGTCGTGTTCTGTACTTAAACCTATGAGTCGTGAAATCGTGACACTTGGATCAGCTGACACACATCCCCTTTGGTTGAACGGCCCAGATGACATCGCTACTTCGGGACATCATGCTTCGCGACTCTTCAAAACTCTTCCCTCTTACTTTCCTAACTCGGGAAATCGTAAAAAGATGATCCAACGATCCAAATCTCTTCTTTGATTAATGACCTTGATATTATCGCGATTTCACATTTCATGAGTTTTGATGAATTGCTCCTTGACCGCTTCATCTCACGAAACCAAGAAACATTGATCGTGCACCATGTGTCCTCCATAGCATCAATGACTAGGATGGACCTCACGATTTCGGACCTCTGGTGCTATATTTCATGCAATTGCGGGATCCCGATCACCTGATCACCGTCCAACTGATTTTTCTCGCTCGCTTGATTTGAGTCCACATCCAACCGCTTCAACTGTTGCGCTTGGTGGTCATGATAGTGGCATGTGAACCATTACTCGGATGACTGAATGAGGGCTTAGGAAAACTAAGGATCGGTGGCAGAGGAAAAAAGAGGGGTGATCGGCCTTAGGGAAAACATGAAGGCTAAGGGTCGATATTCTTTAGGAAAGAAGTTAAGGAAAAACAAGTATATCAAACGGGTGAAGATGATCAGTTGAAAACTATGAACCAGAAGGAAAACTTTTGATTGAATCTTCAAAAAGGAGAGGAACAAGAAAAATTATAGACCTAGGTGGAAAACACATACTCACGAGATCCTGACAAGTTTATGTGCTAACACCCTGAAATAATCTTCTAAGAATATTCATTGTGGAGGTTTTCTAAGAAGGGTTAATGGAAGCATGAAACTGGATATAAATAAAATATATATTTGATATTTTGTATTCGATGTCTTCTTCAATGTACAACAATGTGTATAAATACACATAAATAAGTAGAGTCACGTATTTTTTTTCTAAAAAGTCGTGAATTTACATTAAAATTGTAATTATTACATTAATGATATAATTAGTAATTAATGAACATTGTAATATACGTAATGTATATTACAAGTCACCCATCCTTGAAAAACAGCTCCTCAAAGCATAAGAAATGACTAATGTTTGGATCTAAACTCCTCATTCTCATTACGGCGCCATGACCAATGACCAATGTGACCCTGTGCTTCCATCACCAACAAGCTTGAAATTTGGATAGTCAACTTGTGGACCAACAAAATCCATGATTCAATCTATGGGTTGTTGAATGAGAATGGAGTTGAAATATGTTCTCACTTGGACACAATGAGATGATAATATTATGACTTTGATATAATTTTCTCCAATTTCTTCATAGCTACTTCTTCTCCATTAGATGTATTGGTCACCAAGCACACCAACTCGACTTAGCCCAACCCCAAAACACCAAGAATCTCATACTCCTCATATATCTCAAATCTTGAGTAAAAGGATGATTTTGTTGTTCTTTCATAATCAATGTACAATCTATATATTTTGTTGTTGACAGTCACATATTGCCGGGGATTATTTTGACTCTTTTTCTTCTCTTGTTCTCTTCTTTCAAATTATTTCTTGATCTCCAGGGATAACAAATCATAATAGTCATGTGGTCCAACTCATCATGGCACCACTCTTTTCACAAATTCTCCTTCAAATTTTTGATTGAAATAGTCAATGAGATCCAACTCATTTAGAGAAAATCCCCTTGAAAAAGTTAGAAACATTGCTCTTTCTTGACCTGGAATTGTAGCTAAATTCAAAAGAGTTTGATCATTTAGATATAAATCATGACATTATTTCATTGTGTCACTGAAAGTCCTATGAACATTATTGAATTCCTCTCTAACACTATTACTCCTAGAGTTTGGCAATGGTTTTGTTTCCACCACATGGTTCCCATGCCCCTTGTACTTCTCCCAGACTTGTCAATGTGGATACATGGATTTCACATCTTTCATATAGGAAACATACCCGATATGTTAGAGGTGGATGTGGAATATTTAGTTTGAGTGGGGAATAAGAAGGTTGCACGATGATTGTTACTTCTAGAGTGAATTTGATTTAAATCACATGACATGGATGTCTGTTCCTTTCCATTTCTCAGTTTACGTGTAAGTATTCCACGAGGGAAGGATCTAGGAATGGAATCTTTAGATATAGGGGTGTGTTTCTCGTCCAATGGAGTAAACATTTTTTCAAGGGGGATGAGCTCATTCATGATCCACTCACAAACGATGACAAATATTCTACCTACATGGAAGCCTATGAGACATACATGTCCTTGTAAGTTTAAAGGTTGTCCTAAGCATCAATAATCTCTTTCTTTATATTTCTTTGCAACTTTCCTAGCATTTTCTTCCTCTTCATTGAACTGGAAGTTACTGTCACAATATCCAGTTACATGAGCATGCTCAGTCCCTTGACTCACTTTAGCCTTAAAACCCTCAACCAACTTTTACAGATCGTCAAGTATAATTTGTTCAGATAATTCCAATGCATTTAGAAGGTCAAGAGCATATCTTTCTTTCTCCTCAGAAATGAAGGCGATGAAAACACCCTTGGGACCTTCTCTTCTAGTGTGGCACGCCCTGTGCATACAATATTCATAGTGGTTTGGTGCATCAAAGTTTACTATAAGCTCAAGATGATTTTTGTAAAGTGAAACTTCCTTTCATGTCATTAGATATATTTCTCTTACTTCGTGGAAAAATTCTTTCCTGAAAGGAGCATACTACACGTTGGAGTGGTCCACAATGGATAGTTTGTCAACTTTAGTTTTCTTCACTGTATTTATGAACATGTCATCCAGAAGAGGTGAAGGTGAATGATCACGTTCATCATTTACCTCATCTCCATCTTCCTCGAAAATAAGGAATCACACAATTGTATTTATTACTCGATATGGTTGATTGACAAGTGTACAATATTCAATTCCCTTCTTGAATACTTCAACTTGAACATCTGACACCTTCCCAAGGACTTCAACATTCTTGTTGACAGATTAACCAAGGGTGACAACCTCCATGACTATCTCAACCATCACAACTAGGGTTCCATTAGGCATATCAAGTGTTTATGTGAGGTACTTGAAGTGTTCTTAGGTAAAAGTGGTAGTAGTAGATATGTCTAAATCAAAGGGTGCAACAATCCCCTGAGAAGAATCTTCTTTGTTATTAAATTCATCAAGAATGGTAACACCACTTTCTTGGCCATGTAGGAAAAATAAAATCTCTACATTTTCTTCAACATATAATGTAGTAATTTGATTGTAGGATCTAGAAGCAAGTAACCCATTATACACAGGACTAAAAGAGAGGCATGATATAATACATATTTCATGCAACCCTATGGTGGTGGGAGGCAATGATTGCAACAACGTGTCCACCACAACATCGACATATTCTTTGGATGATATGGTGAAAAATAAAATTTCTTACAATCCTTTGGCACCCAAATGTTGCAACAATTCGTCCACCCCTGGCCTCTTCAACACATAATATGAATGTGTCACATTTTCTTTCTCAAAATTGATCAAATAATCATAGTATTCATGCATGGGAATCCTACTCGAATTCACCAACGTTCCATCCAAATATAAAACCAATATTTTTCTATTTGTATTTCCTTCTGTCATGGGAGGTAAAATTCCTCACACCTCGCAGTTGGAGCATTGGTCCTTATTATTATCATTCAAATGCATAAGCACATGAGGCCCAATTCTCCTTCTTCTTGGATAATTACTCCATTTACATTACGTCTTGAATTATATATGCCAAATGTTGATTGACTTATATCGAAGATATGAACGATATAGCCACACACTTCTTTCATCATAACTACCATTGTAAATATCAAAACCACTTTTGTTGTAACCTGGACCTTTTCCAACGGTGGATTCATAATGTTTATGATCAAAACCAAGGTGTTGAAAGGAATCATGTTTCTCTTATTCATCCACATTGTGTCCTTCTTCATCTTTTTTATTCTCATCTTCATCCACACTATGATTGCAGTTGTTACTATCATCATTAGTATTACCATTAATGTTGCACAGTAAGGAGGATGAAGGAATTAGCTTGGAGACCTCAGGGTCTATCTTGGTGACAAAGGGATTCTTCTGATGTTCTTCTTGAAGTGAGATTTGGTTTTGGCAGAAGCCCCTTGTTGAGGAAAAATGTATGAAGAACCTCACTCAAACATTTTCAGATCTCGCTAGGCTAAAACAAGATAGTTGGGAATGTTACTTGGAGTTTATGGCCTTAAAATCAAAACAATCACTTGATCCACAAGAAATATATACAATATACAAAGGATGGTTTTACTTATTATATGTAACTTTGCAAAAAGAGGAAAGTAAAAATATACATAAGTGTGTATATGGACACAGAGATAAGGATAAAAAGAATATGAAAATATCATTTAGGATACACATGTGAGACGAAAATCATCCATCTGATTTTTTATATTGATTTCATTCTGAGATAAAAAGAATAAATTATCTTTACAAACCCCTGCGAGGGTGAGGACCAAAGTCAAATTTATAAGTCTCCAATGGGAACCATACAAAAAGACTCTGAAAAAAAAAAAAAACTGAAGCTAGAGATCTGGATCAACTTGCCATAAAAGTGTTGTCACTTGAGTCTGCAAAATATTCTTTATTAGTCATGAAAATTAATCCACAAACAAACAAGAATACATAGACTGCCTATGATCAATCTTACACCTTTAGCAACAAGTTGCTAAAAGATATGATTCAGTTTTGAATCTTGTTGCCTTCAATAGTGCCCTACTATCATTAAGATGGTTTAGCTTTCTAGTAAACTAAGAGTGAATGAAGAAAAGAATAATATCACAACTATAGAGAAAACCTTATATAAGAAGTTCATTTTTCTCTCTATTCTCTCCCCTTGTCTCTTCCTTTGATTGATCTTTTATTCTTTTTCCATTAAGTTATGGTAGTTCAACTACCTTTCCTTTGTTAATCTTAGTTATATTAACTAATAAGTTGAGACAAATAAATAATAATAAATAAATAAGGATCTATTTAAATAATAACTAAATAGGTGGGACCCCTTGTCACCCCAATTTTCATTTCTTTAATGATCATCAAAATATGAAACATAACACCCAAAAAATTACTCAAATATTCTCCTTGTAACTCTCATCCTTATATAAATAATAAAGTATTTTAGTATAAAAAATAAAACATGAGTATTTACCAAAAATAGAATTATATCCATGGTGTCCAAAACATTATGTCTAAATATATCTTTGTTGTACAAAACATTATTTCATCATACCAATAAAATATGTCCTCAAAAAATAACATTAAAAAGCATTAATTAAAACCCATATTTGTTGTGAGAGGTGGTCTGCCTTTTTTCATTGCCGCCTTCCTTTGATCCTTTTACTAATGTATCTTGTGAAATAACACGTGGTTGATTAGAATCTTGGGGATGAATTTCACTGATGACATGGGAACAACTATCTTTAATGTGGAGATGAGAGGACATTGATTCAGAGGAGTCTTTGGAAGACTTGGAAGGATCGACCACTCCTTTTCCTTTATCTATTTTTGGCTCAGAAATGGAATTTTTGAGTCTCTTTCTTGCATGAGAGGACTGAATTGGTGAGGCAACATGATCAATTTGGGAGTTTGGTTTGAATGGAGGTGGAGGAGGGGGCAATGGTAATGATACTATAGGCCAACTATTTTCTCAATTATTTTCTGCCAATTATTTTAGAAGAATGCTAGAAAACTATAGAACTCAATTATTTTCTGCCAAGGGCCAAGTACCATGAAGGCACTACTAACCAGAGAAACCAAACAAAGTGTGAAAAGTATAGTGAAGGTGGTAGATTCGAGGTAGGGTAAGAATGATGTGCAGCAAATGCACATCACTTCCCATATTTTTCATTAAATTCTATCAACCATAGCTAACTCTCAAGCACACTTATCCTCCAAACATTCATTCCAATCATACGCCGACCACACTTTATCTATTTGCCAATAAATTTCCAACATCAAAATTGGGTTGAAGGTTGACATATAGATCCATTCTATTATATTCCCTTCATATACTTAGCATCGAAATCAACATAATGGAGATTACCATACCATCCAACAATCAATTTCCCAAATATATCATAAGTTGCATGTATCATGTACTTAGTATTTGAATAATATGTCAAATTCTAGGTGTAGCAAGATTAAAATGTCTAATGAAATAAAAATGTTGTTCCCTTAAAATAAAATTTCTAAGACAACCATCATCCATGAATGAAAAATAGAACCAGGTTAGGATCTTTTCCTTTCATTTTCAAATCGTGAAATCCTTGTTGTAATGTAATCATTAGTGCAACTTGAATTTATTAACAGGAGAAACAATTTCTTTTCCTTATTATTGTTATAAATGGGTCCCACATATTTAGTATTATTAATAGATATATAATAGAAATAATTCATTGCAAGTCATTTGCAGGAATGGATTTCATGTTGCATTTTTTTAGGCATCAACAAACGGGCGACTCCATAGGGAAATCTGCTTCCAGTAGATTTAGAACTCAGAATGATTGGTTCCATAAATCAATAGAAATATGTGATCAAATATGTTCAGAAAATAGTTATTCAACAGGGGGAAAATAAAGTCTTAAGGGAATTGATGGAAAGGGACTTCATGTTATAACATATGGAAAGTGATATGTATGAGGAGAATCGGTGTTGTATGCATAACAATCAATAGGAATCGTAACCAAAAATATTTATAACTTTCAAGGAGGATACTTATGATATGCTCTTGAATATCATAATGGAGGGAAGAAAGGGATAGCAGAAGATGGGAAGAAATCAAAACCAACTATGCTACAATAGTGTTGAAAGATTTTTTTTTATTCCATCAATGTTTCGAAAGGAGGATATTGTAACAGTTGTGAACTACATTATTCTTATTGATCAACAATACTTACAAAAATGACATAATTATGGAAAAATTGATCCATACCGTACTTCTTATGATCATAAAAGAAATAAACAACAAAAACCAAAACCCAATAAACCAAAAATGAAAAATCAAAGGAAAGACGAAAATATGTACAGCAATCAAATTTACGCAAAATAGAGTCAGTGATCAAGTTGGTTCCACATAATGTTTCAAGTGGGAACCATTGGTACTATAAGAAAACAACCACTCATCCATGTCCTTAAGAATATACGAATATGTGCCAACGATAGAAGCAATTTTGAAAGGACCTAGCCATATCTTTTGGAACTTAGAATGTCTTCCTTTCTCAGCATGGGCCAAGTCCCATAGTAAGACTTTCTCATATATTTTAAATTCAGTAGTCTTTTTCCATTTGTTAAAAT
Organism: Picea glauca; assembly: GCA_000966675.3. Taxonomy (NCBI): domain Eukaryota; kingdom Viridiplantae; phylum Streptophyta; class Pinopsida; order Pinales; family Pinaceae; genus Picea; species Picea glauca. The sequence goes on along the minus strand of JZKD02S1146841.1, from coordinate 150,383 downwards.
ACTTCTTCATTGTTTGTTGCCTCCTTTTCATATTTTCCAAGGCGAAATTCATTTGTTCTTTTAGGGCTAACAAAATATTTATCCTTTGAGATACATTAGAAAAATTTAATTCTTCATTCTGTAACATGAAGTGTAAGGAAGAAATCTCCAATTCAATAGGAAGAATAGCCTCTTGGACGTATACAAGTTGAAAAGGAGTAAATCATGTACTTTCTTTAGTGGTTGTACAATCATCCCAAAGAGCATAAGTTAGAAGTGTGTGCCACTATCGAGGTTTGTCTTCTATAATTCTTTTTATAATCCTAACCAGATTCTTATTAGTGGATTATGCCTGTCCATTTCCCTGAGGTGATAAGAGGATGAAGTAAAATGTTTGACACCTAATTTAGCAAGAAATTGGTTCAATTTTGTAGAAATAAATGTTGGACCATTTTCCGTAATGATTTATAACAGAAGGAAAAATCTAGAAAAGATATTGGACTCTAGAAAAGAAATGACTTTTTCATCTTATACGTGTCTAAGAGGAATATCCTCAATCCACTTAGTAAAGTAATCAGTGGTTGTCAAAATGAAGATATGCCCTGTAAAGGATGGAGGATTGATTTGGCCAATAAATTCTAAACCCCTTTTAAAAAAAGGGAAATCTAGAAGTACATGTTGTAAAGGCATGGCAGAAAAATGTTCCTTACCAGTGAATTTTTGGCATTTATCACAGGACCTCATGAAATTATAAGAATCACAAAAAATAAAAGGCCAGTAATAACCATTTCTTATGATCTTAAAATCAATGGATTTAGCAAAGAAATGGCTACCAATATGAATAACAGATGTTGATGATCCATGGATTTCATGTAGTATTTTTTGTGCTTCATCAACATTTACACAATGGAGCAAGAAACCATCAACAGATCTTCTAAATAAGGTGTCTCCTAAAAAAATATAATTTGAAGCTTCAAGGCGGAGTCTACAACTTTGATGAGGATCTAAATTTTCTGGGAACCTTTGATACTGCAAAAAATACACCAGATTTGTATACCAAGAATGATCAGATATAGAGAGATTTTTATTTTCAATATATAATAACACTGAAAGAGGGTTATCTTGGTCGTCAAATTCTTCACTTGGTTCAGCATGTTGAGCTAAGTGAAGGGATAAGTCTCGTCCCTTGGTTTTCTTAGAAGTCATGATTGTCAAATCATGCTCTTGAATTTTGGAAATCCAATGTGCAAGTTTTCCTGAGAGGTAATTTTGTGAAAGTAGAAACTTGACAACAGGCAAAGGGACTTTTACCTATGTATGTTTCTATCTTTAACTAAGGCAAAATAATGTTTCTCAATAAATGAGTATTTGATCTCATCATCTAATAGACTTTGAATCATGTAATATACAGGTTTTTCATCGTTTTTGTCATCACATTGTAAGAGGATAGCAGAAATTCCCTCCTCGGTGGCATTGGTGTATATGATAAGGTATTTCTAAAAATTTGGTTTCTCCAAAACTAGTGTCAAATTGATTGTGTTATTAATCCTAAGGAAATCATTTTCGACATCATTTTTCTGAGAAAAAGAACAATCTTGCTTCAAAAAATTATGGATTGGTTTAAGCATAATAGAAAAATCAGGAACAAATCTATGAACAAAATTAATAATAACCATGAAAGATTGAACTTCTTTCTTGGATATGGGAGCAGGGAGGTTTAGTATGGCAGTAATACTCTCGGGGTCTATACTTATCCCTGAATCAGAAAAAATGTGACCGAGAATATTACCCTTTGTGACACTGAAAATGGATTTGGAACAATTTAAAGAAATGCCAAATTTTCTGTAGCGCATGAGAACTTTTCTAATATGAAAAAAATCATCCAACCGGTTTTTAGAATAAATAGTCAAATCATCAAGATAAAATTGGATAATATTATCAATTAGATCATCAAAAGATATCTGCATAGCTCTTTTAAAAGTGGCACCTGCGTTAGATAATCCAAAAGGAATATGTTTGTAAGCAAAGGTGCCCCAGTGTGTGGTAAATGTGGTTTTATATCTATCAGTCCTTTTTACCTTGATTTGGTTATATCTGGAAAAATGGTTAGGTAAGGACATCATTTAAGACCCTGCGACCTATTGTAAAATCATCTTCATATTAGGAAGAAGAAAATTGTATTTTACACTTGCCCTATTTAATGCGCGAAAATCGACACATAATCTAATCTTACTGGTAGTTTTTTGAACATGGACCAGATTTGAAACCCATTCACAATACTTAACTGGAAAGATTATATGACCTTTCAAAAAAAAATCCAATTTTTTCCTAATGGTGGCTTAAAGCACAAGATTACTAGGTCTTTTCCCCTTCCTTGATATGAATGGAATGTTGTATGCGAGTAGGATCAAAACCATGAATATCCTCGTATGACTAGGAAAAAAAATCTTGAAACTCATGGAATAATTCTATGAATTTCTATTTCTCTTCATCAGAACATTGGGAACCTATTTTAATGATCTTTTCAGATTCATATGTCCTAATATTCAAGGAAATGGTATCACCAAATTTCCTTTTTTAATCCTCTTCCTTGTGTGTTTCTTTGTTTCCTACATCACTTGACAAGAATGAACTCTCGAGAGAAGTCAGGCCTTTAGGAAAGTTGTTGTCCTCAAAAGAGATGATTTCCTTGGGATAAAAGGTTCATTCTATATGGAAGCACAAATTTTTTTGTCACTTGGGAAAACCTGCCATGATTCTATGTTATCAGGGAGGTGAGGACGGTATAGTGATCCAGGTGGATATTGGTGGCCATCCACCTGTTCCAAATTCCACTTGGCTCATCTTGACAGTTTTCAGTTCAACATGTTTCTCTGTAATGGTGACATCTCTTTGTAATTGTGTGTTCTACACTTTCGGGGCTGTCTTGAATTCCTACACATCATCCAGGTGGATATTGGTGGCCGCTTACCTATTCCAACTGGATTATTTTGGCAGTTTTCATGTTAGTACATCTTTTTGTATTTTGGGGGCTGTTTTGAGGCCCTAAACAATGTTTTTTGGGATTTCCACAGTCAAACTATTGACATAGTCATATTTGACAACATTGCGTGTAGTTCTCGAAAATACCTTTCCAACGAGCTATCACGAGCCTAAAATAAAGATCGTATGCAAAATTTACAACCCTGGGAAGTTGATGTACTAACTTACCCCAACAGGGCCCACATGAATTTTGGCGCTTCATCTCCTAGGGTTAGGTTTTTGGATGTCTAGGGATTTGGAATTCATGTTTATTTTAAAAAGGCCTTCAAAGCCTCATTGTACTAATCTTGTTGCGAATGAGCGTAGCCATCACATCTCTTCTCATAGATAACTGCCACCATTCTAGTGAGTTCATTCACTTTGTATTTTTACAGTCTTTGTACATTTCTTTCATTAATAGAGATAATGTGTTTTTGTATTTCTCTGTTTCTGGCAATATTTGTGTGTATTTCATTGTAATATTTGTGTGTATTAGAGTAGGCTTCTCTTGAATGCTTTTCAATGCATTTCCCCAACGAGGTCCGAGTATAGCAAGTTGGGTATTGACCTTGTCTCTCTTGAGGAAAATCACTCTTGCATGCCCAAGAAACCCACCATGGCGGAAGAAAACAAAAATGGAGGAGCAAAATATTCTATTAACCTATTGCTTGAGAAATCTCTCGCAAGACAGAGGGATGAAAAGATAGAGAATTTTCCCCATATCCTTCAACACCTGTCGATAGAAACATGCACATCTTCATCAAGCATCTTCTTTGGAGGAACCTCTCCCTTCAAGGTACAATTTAATTTTTATATTCCTGTATTTGAAATTTAGATAGATGTGGATGCCCTAGAAAAATGGTTAAATCTACTAGAAGGTTATTTCTTTGTTGACAATTTTTTTGATAGGGAAAAGATAACCTTTACACTCCTCAAGGCTATCCCCCATGTAAAACATTGGTGGGAAAATTATTGGGAGCAAAGTTCCATAGAGGAATATAGAATATATGGGATCAGGCCCACTTGGTATTTTTTTGTGGATGTGGTCAAGGAACAATATTACCTTGTTGATAACTATGAAGACTAGTAAATAACATGGACCACACTGTGACAAGAGAGGGGCCAAATGGTGTCGGAGTTCATAGATACTTTCCATACCTTGTGCACCAAGTTGGGTATCAAAGACTCCGAGTGGCATATGGTTCTAAAATACCGTGGGGCTCTACATATGTACATCCAAACTGAAATGGATTTCCTAAACATCTTATCACTGGGAGTTGCCTATCGATATGTTGTCAAAATCGAGCAGAAATTTAGGCACCAAAACAAATGGGAGTTCGGGTCTGCAAATCCACAACAACCAAAGCATAATAAATACGACCCTAACCAACATCCTCCTAAAAACCAGTCCAAGACACAGGAAAATAATGGTAAGGGAAAGATGAAGAATGACACTGGGAAGTGGTGCAACTTCCACAAAATCCCCTAGCACAACATTGATGAATCTCGCTCAAAACAGTCATTGGTGGCCAAGATCAAAGAAAAAGAGTTGAACCTTGATTCGTAATCTAATCCAAAAAATAATGAAAAAAGGAAGATCATTGACACATAACCCACTACTATCGTCGCGACCGCAACAATTCAACCAGAAGAACCAATAGATCCTGAAGAGGGAAATAACCTCTTCCATTCACAGATGTGGGTGAAAGGGACCTTGTTGCATTTCATTGTTTATAGTGGAAGATAGAAGAACCTAATCTCAGCTGAGGTCGTGAAACATTTGGGGTTATCGATAACACCACACCTGAATCCTTACAACATCAGGTGGCTTCGCTAGTGATGAGATATTTGTGTCAGCCAGTAGTGTCACCTATCCTATGGCATCTATCCCTTCAAGGACAAGGTAGTCTATGATGTTTCCCCTCTTGATGTATGTGATGTTGTTTTTGGCCAGCCATATATGTGAAAACATCATGTTGTTTATGAGTCTCGACCCCGTAGTGTCATTATTACTCTGGGGGGTCATCTCTACAGGATACCAGAGGTAGTTTTGACTATTGTTCCACCAAAACAATATCGCAAGGTAATCTCTCATACTGTTAAATTCAACCTCTTCACAATCTGTTCAAAGGATGAACATAAGGCCACTGCAACCATTGCAGCCTCAACACCTTCTATCCAACATAATTATATTGTAGAATGGAAACGCAATATTTCTTCTTCACCTACGATGGTTCCTACACAATGCCCCATCAATCCAAGATACAACAGGTTGGTGGAAAATATTCAACCCTACCAGCAACAGGTTTGTAACATCCTTCCACAAACCAAGTAGTGCAACTTCTCCAACAAGGGAAGCAACTCACCAAGATTCAAATTTAGCAGATGCTTTCCTCTCTTCCCCGATAAGTCAACGTAATGGAGACCATTTCTTCCTAAGGGGGGAGGATTGATCCAGGTGGATATTGGTGGCCACCTACTTGTTCCAAATTCCACTTGCCTCATATTGTCAGTTTCCAGTTGAACACATTTCTTTGTAATGGTGACATCTCTTTGTAATTGTGGGTTATGCACTTCTGGGGTTGTATTGAAGCCCTACAAAACATCCAGGTGGATATTGGTGGCTTCCCACTGATTCCAACTGGATTATTTTGGTAGTTTTCATGTCAGTACATCTTTTTGTATTTCTAGGGCTATTTTGAGGCCCTAAACAACGTTTTTTTGGGCTTTCCATAGAGAAACTATTGACAAAGTCATAGTTTTACATCATAATGTGTATTTATCAAAAATACCTTTCCAATGGGCTATCACATGCCTAAAATAGAGATCGTATGCAAAATTTATGATCCAGGGAAGTTGATATACTAACTTACCCCAAGGGGGCCCACATGAATTTTGGCACTTCATCTCCTAGGGTTAGGTTTTTGGATGTCTAGGGTTTTGGCATTCAAGTTTATTGTAAAAATTCCTTTAGAGCCTCATTGTACTAATCTTCTTGTGAATGCGTGTAGTTGTCACATCTCTTCTTAGAGATAGCTGCCACCATTCTAGTGAGTTCATTCACTCTGCATTTTTACAGTCTATGTACATTTCTTTAATTAATAGAGATCATGTATTGTTGTATTTCTCTATTTCTAGAAATATTTGTGTGTATTTCATTGTAATATATATGCTTTCATTTCGTTCCAAAAATAATCCGTATCATATAGATATTTTAACATGAAATAGGGCTTTGAGGTAAGAGTTGTTGAGTAGGAGAAGCTACAAAAATAGCTAATCTATCAGCCATTGAATTAAGTTCCCTTTTAACATGAGTGATATTAAATGATAACTATTTTGAAATCAATATCCAAACAACTTGGGTATAATGTTTAAGTAACTTATTGTTTGGTATATAAATCTTTCTTATAAGATTCACAACATGTTCTGAATCACCAAAAATTGTAAGGTGGCCAAAACCAAGATTATATTCATTTTCAATGTCCAACAATAAGGATTCAAACTCAACAACATTGTTTGTACAAGAAAATTGTAGCCTATAAGTGAAATTGTGAATTTTTCCTATAGGAGAATATAGAATGATGTCGTATCCATTACCTTTGTTTGAACATGAGCCATCGAAATGCATGTGCCACATGCCATCATCAAATAAGTTGGTTCAAGTATAGTCTCACCTTCATCAACAAAGATAGAATACGCCCCCAAATATTCTTCAAGATACTTTACAGTGGGTTGGGGAACGCTCTCTATATAGGGTGAAATTATTCCTTCCCTAAGAACTATAATGTTCTTTTTATTTTGAGGGATGGATAAATGTGTACCATCGAAAGAAAGGTGTCCACCAGTTAAGGCCTTCTAGTTCCTTCCCAAAATAATTGAGTAGTTACTCATAGGCATATCAATCACTTGGATGTTGAGAGTTGTTCTTATCTCGGGATGCACACACAAAACTAAGGTTACATCTTTGATCTCTCCTATAGTTGATTGTTTGTGATTATTATAAGACAACATGCTTCTAGAATTATTGTTGGTAAAAGATAAGCCAAGCTCTTCCATGATGATTTTAGACATCACACTTGGACCAGACCCACCATCAATTAGGAAATAGTGAGTTATTTTATCCATGATTTTTACTGATATGTAGAAAGGAGGGTTTTTTACAGGGTTCCTAAAGTCATTTACACCTATTCTATTTACAGTTGAATCCTCTTCCTTTCACTCTTCAAATAGATTGGCTATGGTAGAAATATTACCTTCCATAAAGTCCTTAAGATTCTTTTGTTGTTATGGGATGACAATCATGTCCAAAAGGGTATCATTTTCTTTGATATTAGCCAGTTGGTTAAGGATATTATACTTGGAAGAAGGAAGAGGAGAAGATACTCCTTGATTTCTTGAGGTTCTGATAGTTTGTGTATCAACACTTTGAGAATATGAACTTGGGGTAGAAGAAGTGTGGGGAAGATCAAATTTGTTCTTGGCAGTGTAATATTTATTTCTAGTATTTACTACCATAGCGTCTTCTGGTTCATCCCAATCTAAAACAATGATAGTGGTATCGAGCCTTTTTCCAAAAATGTTATCTCTAGCATTTCTTTTAACCTTGCAGGTATTTTCAACATTATTTTCTTCATAAAAGTTACACCAAGTGCGAGTCATTATGGCCTTTGGATGAAAAGGATTTCATTAGTATTTCTAAAAGGAGATAGAGAAGAAGAAGCCCCTGAGGAAGAGGAAGAAGAAATTCCTTTTCGTTCGTAGGATATCATCCTATTATTGATATCTTTCATGAGTTGTATAATCGCAAACATATATGTTTTCTTGACCAATTCTCCCTTAGGAAGACCCATTTTTTCAATTTTCTCTTCATATTCTAGGAAATCCTAAAGGGTGAAACTGAGATTATCAATAGCCTTTTCTTCAAGTCTATGAAGATAAGGAGAAGGTAAAGCATTATAATAATGCATGAAAGAAGCTTGATTTTGAGGACGAATTAATTCAGGGATTTGATTATATAGATCGGTGAAATGAAGGTTAAAATATTTAATGGTTTCACCATCCTTATAAGCAATATTATTGTATTCCCTTAATTTATCACTTGGACTCTTGGGATTTCGTAAGTGGATTTGAACCAATAAACCAATTCTTCCCAGTTTGAAAGGATCTTGGGCAGGAGATCAAAAACATATGTTGCAACTTTCCCTTCAAGAGAATTGAAAAATAATAGCATGCAAGTGTCATTATCATTAGCCCCTATGTTATGACAAGCATTAGAAAATGATACTAGGTGTTCATTTGTAGTAGCGGTATCGTTTCCTGAGAATCTAGGTAAATGATCTTTAAATTTCGGTAGTGGTTGAGTGGTTGGTGCAAGATTCAAGGGAGAATACACATGCCACAATGTTGTTGTAGCATCTTCCTCGAATTGGAAAAGTCCATATTTCTTAATTATTTTTGTAGGATTGGTAGTGGATTAGATAGGGATTTGATGACTATAGATACTTCCAATTACAGATGAAGCAGATGGTTGACTAGAGGAAGAAACTTTGGTACTACTACCACTACCTGAAGACGTAATGTTGAAAGTGATAGGTATGGGTGATGAAGATGAACTGGAAGAATCAGATAGAGTTCACCTAAGAGCACTTTGTTGTGTTGATAAGAAAATTTTACTCCTTCATATTTCAAAAATAGGGGTGAATTCAGGGGATAATCGTCTCCTTCGAGAAATACGAGAATTAAAGAACATGAAATGAAATATTAAACAAGTAAGAAAAATAGGTTATTGTTGATTTTTGGGCTGAATTTTTCTAGATTCCCAATGTTCATGTATAATTATGCCATTTTCAATTGCTTCCGAAGAGCGTTTAATTTTAGCGTGAGTACTACAAGTTTCTAAAATAGTATTGAATACAATCAAGGCAATGATGATCTAGTCATCAAGACCATTTCCAATATTTGGTTGTCTCACAATGAGTACTATCATGTAAAAATATCATTCAAAGAGTAATCGGACAAAACAAGAAAATAAAATACAATAGTGATACAATCAACCAGAGAGATATGGAAAGATCTCCCTAGTATGGTCTCCAAATAAATGTTGAGGAAAAAGGTATGAATAACCTAACTCAAACCTCTTCATATCTTTCTAGGTGTTGGTTGTTTATCTGAGTTATACCTTTAACATCATTGACCCAGGTTTAGGTCTACTAGGGGTCCAACAAAGCCTCTAAAACTATCAGCCCTCCTGGTAAACCAGAAGGCAGCGCAACACACAGAGTGCACTACGTAGTCTCACCCAAGATAGTCTTAATGGGTGACTGCAATACTCAAGTGCTTTCATTCCAGGATTGAATGGGGATCTATGAGTTCCGCGCTATGAATTCTATCTAGTTATTAAAGCAATATAATGTCATTCTCATTCATGCATGTAATGTAATTGGATCAATTAATTCATTCATACATCATTATAACATATACTCATAGAGAGTAAAAGAGATACAAGAATTCAATCACCTAACACAGGTTTTACCATGGTTCACCCCCTCCTGGGATATGTCCACAAAGATATGGCTCTCAATCTCTTTTATTATGGTAGTTCCAAAGCTACAGCGTTGCACGCATTACAACTCATCCTCAGTCGGGTCGAGATCTATGATGAGGCAGACTAGATCACAATAGGCTCCTCAGCCTGTGATCTAACCCTCTGGATCTACCCTCTTGACCCTATACATATCCATAACTTACAAGAATGGATCCCATTACCGTAGTGTTACAGACTAGTTACTCCTTCTCACACGAGGAACACTCCATCCAAAACATACCCCCCCCCCCTAGACCTCCTAGATGTCTATTTATATGTATTTTTGGCTCATCAGCCATTGCATTCTCTTACCAAAACCCTAACCTAATTAGGTCTTATTGCATGTTGTCCTCCTTTGCATGCATGTTTTCATCCACTACTTTTTCTGCCAGTTGTCTTTCTTTCCCTTCTTCTTACATGCACGCCTCGCATGCCTTTTTGCCAATTTTCTTTCCTCCACGTCATGCCTTTTCCCCAAAATGGGCTTGTACCCAACATGCCCCCAACATTGATATCGTGAATCGTCTCGAGTCACTTCCTGATTTATGGAACTGTCACTTCTTTATTCTTGCTTCTGTTACTGCTTGTTGCAGTGCGCCATACATTTTCGTTTTCCATTGGCACTGTTGTTGAGCATGACTACTCTTTTCATCCATAGCGGTGATCACCTTCTCTGTGATAAGAGACTATAAAATATCTCCTCTCTTGGATCTGATCTACTCAATTCTCTTCTTAGATGTGTCGCTCTCCATGACCAACTACTCCACCTTTTATTGCAGGGGCTGTAACATTGTTTGTCTTGTTGTCTTCTCTTCTTGCAACGCTTTATATTCCAACTACAGAGCCTTTAGTTTGGTGGCAGTCTTGATCTTCTCTAGTATAGACACTATTTTTTGTCACTGCTTCATTTCCTCCATTGTTGCATGGAGTTTATTATCCTTCTCTTGTAGTTCCTGGAGGCTCTCGTCCTCTAGGAGGTGAGTCCACAGTTGCACGCTCTTTTATAATAGTTTAGTGGTTGTCTATATGCTTTGGTCAATGTCCTTCGCAGTTGTTGTTTCCTCTTGTTCTCACTACGCTCTAACCTCTGGGGGAGTAGTGGGTGTGACACGCTCCTCCAACTCTTTAATTTTCTCTTTGTATTGTTGGATGGTCTACTTTATCCTCTGTATCTTCTCTTCCGATGACCCTGCCTCCTCATTTGTGTTCTCAGGAATTGTTTGAAACATAATGTGGATATGATTCTCCATCTCCTCCAATTTTTGTTGCACTCTCTCATTCTGTTGCGCTTCAAGGTTGAGGGCTTCCTTCATCGAGATATTTTCTATTTGGGCTACATGTAGGTTTGTCGTGTTTTCTCTTGCTTTGGACTAAATCTCTTGTACAATGCTTACTTGTAGTTTATACAACACCTTTGTGAGAAACTTGGCCAATGCCATGTCCAACGTATTGATGTCCTTTATAGGTTTCTACATTGTTTCTTCATCAAGGAACATCATCTCAGGCATGATGATGAAATTGGTGCTTGCTTGCGCTGCAAATTGTACTATCTCAGGCACTGACACTCCTTCCTTAGCCTGTGTGGGTGTTTCTTTCAGTGCATGTGCTTCCTCAATCCTTAAATACTCCAGCATAGTTTTTACTTATTGAACTTGATCTTATATTGAAGACTTATGATTCTCTGCATTCTCCCACACCTCAACCAGTCTCTCCTCGACTGTTGTCGCCACTAACTCCACATCATCTGGGGTTAGTGATATATGGCTCTGTGGATTGTGGGCCTTCAGCTTCTTTCGGCCACCACCAGTTTTCTCCCCTGGCCACTTCTCCTAGGTGGCTAATGGCTCATGACTAATGGACCTTTGGGTATCTCCTACAATGGTTTTCCCTATTTCTCCAGCCTCAGAAATATTTTGGGTTCCTATCCATTGTTATTTCTCCTCAGGGGTCTCCTGTGTCCCTGTGCCTATTTCTTTCGTGCACACTTCTTCCGTTGAATGCATTGGTGGTATTTTTGCATGTGGTAGAGCATGTGTAGAGCCCTTGGTGGTACCTTTTGTGTTCATGGTTTCTTCTTGGCTGGGATGCTTCCCCCCTCTTGGCCTTGGGCACTCCTATTTTTAGTTCCATCCCCATTGGTACCTATTTGGTGCACTGGGGATGGTCTTCCCCATGTCTGATCTTGTGAACTTGGTACTACAGTTGGAATATTTGATACCTTCCATTCTTCGAGCCACTCCTGGACCTCTCTCTATATTTCTTCCAGCATGACACAGTAGTTGAGTTGTAGCCATTCCTTAGATTTGTATCTCTTTTCTTACATCCATAAGTTGTAGCGTGTTTCCATGAATTTCACAACCTGTCCAAACTGTCAGACAGTCTATGGTGTAATGCACCATGTATCCACAATAAGGTCCTTCATTTCTACGAAATACCTCACAAAGATGTTCGTGTTTGTTTGCTTTCTCTTGGGTTCCATGCTGTTGCGTAATGAGACGTAGCATGTTGCGCCACATTTCCCTTGTGTCTCCAGGTACTTTCTGTAGACTGGTTCCTTCCAACCAACGAAGCTAATGAGGATGAGTAACCACGAGTAGTGGAACTCAGAGGCCCAATATTGTGTGTCCTTGTAGTCCTCTAAGAATGAATTTAGGAGGTATGGGGACCAGCTCATCGAGCTCCCCTTTTCACACTGTGCGGTGACAACGAGCACACCGACCGATACTTCCGCTTTTGACACTTGAGCATTAGTTTGCATCTGAGGACTCTAGTGGAAAACCTTGTCATATGATCGTTGATGTCACTAATCCTAATGCCCCTATTACCGTGCTTCGCACCATACTTGGCCTTGATCTTGTCTTAGATGGCCTTGGCTTTAGTTTTGTCCTCTAAGTATTGTTTTGGATTTTCCCCATCTATGGGTAGCCTCATGATTGCTGCGATGAGGTCAACAATGATAAGCATCAGCCTATCCATCCATAAAATCCTGTTGTGCACTCGTGAAAGGATTTGCTTGACGTAGGCGTTAATATGCTTCCCCCACCCAAAATTTGGGACATCCAGTAAATTCATGATACCTATGTTGTACAGGACAAGAATCCAATGTGTCGACTCTAACAATGGCATGCCTGATGAACCTTATCACCTTCTTTCTAAGTATTTTTTGGACGTTAGGTCTGGAAATTTGGTGAAATTCACCACATCATGGTCATATTATTTGATGGAAGTCACTTCGCCGACCATTTCATCATCTACGCACACCCCGCTTGGAATATTTGGAAAAACCAGGGTTCCTTCTACCTATGGCTGGGACCCTCCATTCACGCTGCTCTCATCTTGGCCCTTCCGTTTGGCTTGTGGAGATGAGGCTCCCACCTCTGGTACACCCTCGTGTACTACTGGTTGTCCTACCTCTGGTTCGTGGCTCTATGGAGATGAACCCATGACCTGCTCGACCTGTCATGTCCCTTGTCCCTTTGAGGTGTCAAACTGAGTTCTCTCTGTGTCCTCCTCCATCTGCCCGACCTCCTATGCTAGGTTCTTCTCCTCCTCTATTGTCACTGGTTTTGTTTTGTACTCTGGTGTGTGGAGTTCATCCACATCCACCACTATGGGTACCACTTTCTCTCTTTCGTTTGTCGTGTGAGTAGTACTTCATGTGTTCCTGTCGGCCTTGCATGGCTCTCCAACTTGGGGTGGTGACATTGCGACGAGGTCTGGGTTGTAAATCTGTGAACTCGATGGATGCTCAGTCGAATTATCTCTCTATCACTCTTTCACTTGGCTCTACATTCTTCTCCTTAGCAATTGACACAATGATTTTCTTTTCCCCCCTTTTCCCAACTTTATAGTGGGATGACGAAGTGACAACTGATCCACAGTGACAATTGTGCCTTTTTCACTTTTGGCAGTGTGTCCCGTGTGTGGTATCATTGTATGTGTTAACGGTTTTCCTTTGCGCCATGTTTTCAGAATTTTCCATTTATTTTGCATTGAGTTCTTTCCCTCTTTGTATAGACTATCGCAATTTCAACCACTGCTTCAAATTGGCACCTAAATTCCACAACCGTCATTTTTTGAATTGTCGTGCTTTCCGATCATTGGTCCTTTTTCTGGTGCACTGGGATTTTTGAGCTCATGGAGTCCTTGGATTTTATACCCTTTTATTATACTGCAATATTATTATTTTTTCATGCTGACTCAATGACATGCTCGTTGGGACTCTTTTCCTTCTCATCGCACTAATTTTCTCACTTGCCCGCACAAATTTCTGTGCAGATTTTTTTTTTAATGGATTTTTTTTTGTTCTTACTGCGTGGTAACTTTCAAGTTGAGGGTGTTCGACTGTCCTTGTACAAATTCATTCAAATCTCATTTATCATTCCCTTCAATTTTGTTCCTTCAAAATTCTTCAACTATATGGCTCCTCCTTCTATGGCAGTTTTGACCTCATATGGTCCCAACCAATGCATTTTGAACTTTCCTGGATGTTGAAAAAAATTGCTATCATACAATAGGACTAGGTCTCCTTCCTTGAAAATTTTTCTCTTGATATGTCGGTCATTCCAAAATTTGTCTCTTGCGTTCTATACTTCTTGGTGAAATCCTGCTAGAATCCTATCTTCTTCCATGCTCATCAGCTGACTTAACCTTTCTTGTATTGTGCCTCGCTTTTTCATGTTTGTAATTGTTTCGACACACAGACTTGGTACCAAGAATTCTAATAGCACGATTTCTTATTTTCCATAAACCGATATAAATGGTATCTTCCCTATCATCTTCTTACAAGTAGTTCTATATGCCCATAATACTGCTGGTATCTTTGAATCCCATTCGTCCCTATTGACGTTGCAAAACTTGGTTAGGGAATTCTCTAGAATCTTGTTGAAGGATTCCACTGCTCCATTTTCTTGAGGATGGTATGGCGTACTTTTCTAATGGTAGACCTCAAATTATTTAGTTAGATATCTGATAGTGTTGTTGATAAAGTGAGTGCCTTGGTCACTCATCAGAATCCCTGGGCATCCAAATCTAGTGAGAACATGTTCAAATAGGAAGTGTGGTGTTGTCTCTGTGCTACAATATTTAATTGGTGTTGCCTCTGCCCATCTTGAGAGGTATTCTGTCACAGTAATGATGTATCGCGCACTTTATCTTCTTGTGGGTTGGTGAATTGGCCCAACAAAATCGATAGCCCATTTTTCAAACACTTATAGTGTTACTTGTGGGTGTAAGGGCATCTCATCTCGTCTATTTGGTTTTCCAACCCTCTAACAAAAATCACATTGTTGATAGTATTCCTTTTCATCTTGATGAATATTTGACCACCATAATCCTGCTCATAATACCTTCTGCGCGGTAACTTTGCCTGCATAGTGTACTCCCGCTATTCCTTCATGGGCTTCTTCCAGTCTCTTAGGCCTTTCATGTTCTAGTGTAGACATTCTCAATATGTTTTCGGCCCCCATTTTATATAAGTGTCCTGCAATCAACTGGTAGTTAGTTGCTCTGACAACCAGATTCTTCCTTTGTGCGGTGTTAAATTCCCGTGACATAGTCCCTGTGCTTAAATACTCCATAATTTCAGCAAAATAATCATCTGCGACTTGGACTAAAAATAACAGTGTGTTAGGGAAGGTATCCTCTAAATTTGTAGGCTCCTCTCCATTGGTGACCCTTGACAAGTGATCAGGTTTTGCATTCAGCTTCCCTAGTTTAACTATGACTTCAAAGTCAAATTCTTGAAACAATAGTAACCATCGACAGATTCTCCCCCCCAACACTGGCTTGTTGAGTAGGTACTTAAGGGCTGAATGATCTATGAACATATTAAAATTTTTTCCAAGTAGGTAATGCCTGAACTTTTGAAGTGCATACACCATTTCCAGACCTTCTCTCTCTGTAGTGTTGTAGTTCTGCTCAGAGTCTGACAATTTTCTGCTTGCAAATGCTATGGGATGGTCCAATGCCTCTGCTCCTGGTTCCACCAAAATAGCTCCTAGGGATATGGCTAATGCATCTACATGCACATGGAATGTCTTCTCACAATCCAGAAAGACTAAGATGGGTGTTGTGACCATCTTCTCCTTCTCACTGCGTCTTTCTAGCTACCGCCATGATCAGTTTGATCTGGTCGTCATCCATCATTATTTGGTCCAAGTATTCCTCCTTCTTTCCTTTATCCACTTCTCCTTCCATTTCTCCTTTTTCTGTCAGTTCTTCCCCCTTCCCCCCATGCACGTAGGGAAGTTTAGTTGTCTGAATCCATTGTCATTACACCTTTTTTATAGAGAAATATCTTAATAGAAGTGTACAACGATATAATATACCTTCCTAGAGGCCCGCATAGAAACTCTTTCTCGGTTGCGCTGTACAAATTCGCGGTATCTACTGCAAATTCTATTATAAATCCTGCTACAATACTATCGAGCCAAAAATCTACTATGCGCGTGAATTTGTTATTCACCTACTGTAACTACGTGATTTGAAATGATGTCCACTCTATCTGTTGGATTTGATTCGTTGCGTGGTTTTCCTTCAACCTCAATATCCACTCCTGCAATAACTGTGGAAAAACAAAGAAAAATACTTCATGCAGATCAGTAAACACATACTTATCAAGATCTTTGTGCGGTGTAACTCTAGGGTTTCTGTTATCTTGCTACGCAAAATCTAGCTTCTTTGTTCTCAACCATCTCTCTATCTCCTCTTTCGTGGGTCTCCAGGGTATAAACATTCCCTTCTATATTTTCATTCTTTTTGACACTTCGATCCAAGATTTTACATTCTTTTAACCATTTTTCAACAGATCAAACATTCTTTTACCAGATCCTCAACAGATCTCATCCACTCAATCATATGTTGTTTCAATCAGAAACAAAACCATTTGTTGGTTGTTTATATGAGTTATACCTTTAACTCGATTGACCCATGTTCAGGTCTACTAGGGATCCAACAAATCCTCTAAAACTATCGACCCTCCTGGTAAACCAGAAGGCAGTGCAATGCACAGAGTGCACTGCGTAGTCTCACCTGAGATAGTCTTAATGGGTGACTGAAATACTCAAGTGATTGCAGTCTAGGATTGAATGGGGATCTATGATTTGCATGTTGTTAATTCTATCTAGTTATTAAATCAATATACTGTCATTCTCATTCATGCATGTCATGTAATTGGATCCATTAATTCATTCATACATCATTCTAACATCTACTCATAGATAGTAAAAGAGATACAAGCATTCAATCACATAACATAGGTTTTACCATGGTTCACCCCCTCTTGGGCTACGTCCACAATGATCTGGATCTCAAGCTCTTTTATTATGGTAGTTCCAAAGCTACAACACCGCGTGCTTTACAACTCATCCTCAGTTAGGTCGAGATCTACGATGAGGCAGACTAAATCACGCCAGGCTCCTTAGCCTGTGATCTAACCCTCTAGATATACCCTCCTAACCCTCTACATCTCCACAACTTATAATAATGGATTGCATTATAGTAGTGTTACAGAATATTTACTCCTTCCCACGCGAGTAATACTCCATCCAAAACAAAACCCCCCCTAGACCTCCTAGGTGTCTATTTATATGTATTTCTGAATCATCAGTCGTTACATTCTCTTACCAAAACCCTAACCTAGTTAGCTCTTCTTTCATGTTGGCCTTGCGTGCTTTCCTCCTCTACATGTGCATTTTTGTCCACTACTTTTTCTACCAGTTGTATTTCTTTCCCTTTTTCTTGCATGCGCACCTCGCATGCCTTTCTTCCAACTGTCTTTCCTCCAAATCGTTATTTTCCCCCAAAATGGGCATGTTCCCAACACTAGGCTAAAATAATATAGTTGGGAATGTTACCCGGAGTTTGTAGCCTTAAAATAAAAACAATCACTTGATCCACAAGCAATATATACAAGAGACCAAGGTTGGTTTTATTATGGTATCACTTTTTCCAACAATGATACCATAGTAATACCAAAATTTTCTCCAGGCACAATACCACCATACAATTCAACAAAAAAAAATGAATGTCGAATAATATTTTCACTTTGAATCGCTTAAATGCGAAAACAGAAGAAACCCAGATCACAATGCATTTTTACACAACCATAATGCTCACAAACAATCTACTGTAAACTTTGGAAAACAAACACATTCTGCATGCAAAATCTAAGAGCCAACACGATGATTTTATCTAGATCAGAGTCAATAATCCATGAATGAAGAGATAAAGGCCACATACCTAAAAGAAGAATGCTAGAAAACTATAGAGCTCAATTATTTTCTTCCAAGGGTCGAGTACCACGGAGGTGCTACTAACCAAAGAAACCAAAAAAAGTGTGAGAAGTATAGTGAAGGTGGTAGCTTCGAGGTAGGGTGAGAATGACGTGCAGTAAATGCATGCCACTTCCCATATTTTTCATCAAAATCTATCAACCACAACCAATGCTTGAGCACACTTAGCCTCCAAACATTCATTCCAAACATGCATCGACCACACTTTATCTATTTGCCAATAAATTTCCAACATCAAAATTGGGTTGAAGGTTGACATATGGATCCATTCTATTATATTCCCATCATATACTTATCATTGAAATCAACATAACCCACATTATTTGCTAATGGATATTACCATACGATTCAACAATCAATTTCCAAAATATATCATAAGTTGCATGTAGCATGTACTTAGTATTTGAATAATATGTCAAAGTCTAGGTGTAGCAAGATTAAAATGTCTAATGAAATAATCGTTCCTTTGCTGTAAAATCAAATTTCTAACACAACCATCATCCATGAATGGAAAATAGAACCAGGTTAGGATCTTTTCCTTTCATTTTCAAACTGTGAAATACTTCTTGTAAGGTAATCATGAGCGCAGCTTGAAGATCTTAACAAGAGAAATCATTTCTCTTCCTTATTATTGTTCTAAAGGGGTCCCACCTATTTAGTATTATTAATAAATATATAATAGAAATAATGCATTGCAAGTCATTTGCAGGAAGGGATTTCATGTTGCGGTTTTTTAGGCGTCAACACCCCTCTCTTTTAAGTATGCCAAGACTACCTTCTCTAATTGTTCTTCTATTATTTTGTTCATGAAATTATTCATTTCTTCGAGAGTGTAACTCATATTCTCCATAATTGTTTTCATGTTTTCAAGTATGACATTTATGGTTTCCATACTTAGGCATGTGACTTCAATTTGATGACAAATGTTTCACTTTGATACCACTTGGAAGCATGAAACAAGATAGATAAAATGTATATTTAATATTTATTATTCGATGTCTTATTCAATGTACAACAACTTGTATAAATACATGTAAATGAGTATAGTCACGTATTTTTGTCTAAAAAGATGTGACTTTACATTAAAAGTATGATTATTACATTAATGATTTAATAGTAATTAATGAACATTGTAATATACACAATGTATATTACAGTTAATCAATTACTTTAGGGGGTTTCAAAACTTTATCTTCGAGCTCCAATAAGAGAATATAAACACGTTGATGAGAATAGGAATTATTATTATAGTTTTTAATATTAATCTCCCCTTTTATCACTTTGCTTTAACGACTAATTCTTCTTTTCTCTCCCTAATTTTAGTTTCAACTAATCTAAATGGTGATTTTTACCTTTTCTATTTTCACCTCCTTTAATTAGTTTCCTCAATGGCTACTTTCCATTAAATTAATTGACGATTAATATTACCCTTTGCTTCAACAGTCACCAACTCTCTGGTCTGATAAATTTGAAACTCAACATTTTTTTCTACCATACGAGCTTTTAAGTCCCTGATGATGGGTGAAGTGTCCACTCAAAACGTTGGACATTTCAAAATCTAGAACACAGTTTTGATCCCAATAAATATAGATAATAGGAATATTACCTATAATATGCTTTTGAGGGCTTGTGAAAAAAGGTGTGAAATAACACATTTTTTGAAATCAATCCCCGGTAAGCATAGAAAAGTGTGCCAAATGAAAAAAAAATCAAAAGTGATGATACAAATAGGAAGTAATATAAGTACCCACCATCGGTCACCAAATCTAGTTTAAATACTAATGTAGTGTTTAAAGGTAGCATTTAAACTAGAAGATCTATGTGATCCAATCAAAATGATTGAGATTTTGTTCTAGATTTAGCCCTTAATTTTTCAAAACAAAGCTCATATAGTTTCATGTTTCATTTTCGTTTGAATGTTCGAAATCTTGTTATAGAAATATATTTTTTTGAAGATATTGATCATTTTGCGATTTGAATAGTGAAATTAACAATTGGATTTTAGTTCTCTACATCCTCAATCTTAGTAAGTATTTTCTAATGATACTCAGTTTGTTAAATTTCTTCTTTGGTAAGTTTACACACAACACTTTGTCATCATTCCTTTCATTTTTAATCATGACCCAACCTATCAATAATGTCCATAACCCAATATTCCAATTGTTGGTTTTCATGACAGGAACAATGTCGTCGAGAAGAACCTCCACCCAGTCATATTTGAAAATGTTGAAAGAAAAGGGAGAGGAATAAGGGAAGTGTTTACTCTGGTATTGGTAGAAGGAATAGAACTACCAAAGAGCATGGAGACAATAAAAAGGTTTCATTTAAACTAATTTTTTTGTAGCCACTATTATATAGGGAAAACAAGCCAACCACTGGAACAAAATTTCTCCTACCTACATGGAATGAATTATTCATTGAGATTAGGGATGAAGAATACCCTGAGTCAACACCACATAGTGACCCTGCTATTAGATAAATGGGCGATAAGGTTTTTCCAAATGTTGATCGTTCTCAGTTGCATGTGGTTGCAACAAGGGATCTGGTTTTTCCTTGCATAGAAGTGTTGGAATGGATAGGGTGTTAATGAAACACCCTATCCCTTTATATAGAATTATAAATAAGTAAGGGGACAAAGGATTCCCCTGTCGAATAGCTATGGATATTTTAAACACTTTATAGGGTGAACCATTGATCAATGAAAAGAAAAAGGTTGAGGATATAAATATTCTAACTTAGGCGATCCAATCCTAATCAAAACCAAAATGCACCAACATTTTTTTAAGGAAACCCCAATTGATTCGATCATAAGATTTAGACATATAAAGCTTAATAAACATACATGTATGACCATGTTACGAGGAAAATCACTCTATTTCATGGGGCAAAACACAACAAATGGAATGACTGCAGCAATCAACTATAATATGAAGTATGCTATATAAATGATAATGCTAACAAGACAAGATAAAGAGCCTACCTCGTCCGGACGTTCGATGAAGACCATCGTTGAGCACGTGACTCAAATATTTATACCTAAAACTTGTCCTGAACAACCAAGATACACAAGCATATGGTGATAATATATAATGTTAGCACATACAATAGCATAATCCATTTGTTGGAAGAAAACTAAGACAACTGAGAGGGGGGGGGATGAATCAATTGTTTATAAACTTAAACAATTTTATACCTTTTGAACATTATTAATCTTCCTTCAAGTGATCATAAACAATTTACAACATATTGACAGTAAAAGTAAAGACCATCAGTCACACATAAAGTACACACAGAGACATATTTTCACGAGGAAACCCATAAAGGGAGAAAACATCTTCTTCTTCTTCGAAATGATAGGCAGTCTTTTTTAGTTCTGTACATCATTTACCATTGAGCACCAACTCAATGTGAGGCTGATACCTTTGTTTTACAAGCTACAACTTGTTTGAGAGCTCCAACTCTCTGGTTTCTCTAGCACCCACTAGAAGGAAGCACCAACTCCCTGAGTATTCCAGCACCAACTGGATGGAAGCACCAACTTCCTAAATGTTCCAGCACCAACTGGATGGAAGAACCAACTTCTAGTTACACAGGCCCCAACCTGTATTACAAAGAACACTTGTTCTCCCTAGCACCACCCTTCCACCCTGGTTTTTCTGGCTGCAACCAGATGGAAGCTACAACTCCCTGTGTTCAAGAACCCACTTGAACCTCTGAGGACAACATTCCTCCCGAGCACCTCCCAACCTCCCTATAAAATTAAAGGATGAATACACATACAGTTTATGCAGATAAATCACTTCTTAACATTCTTTTCCTATTCTGTAATTCTTCTCATTCTCTGTCCATCCAGCAAGTCTCCTCTACACACATTATTCTGTCATTCTGCTCTTCTTTTGCTTGCTCTATTGTTCTTCTCCGCTTCTGCTCTTCTCTATCATTCTGCTCTGCTTCTTCTCTGCTCTATTGTTCTGCTCTGCTTATCATCTCATTCTGTACCTCATTTCAAATGTCACACCACGCATCTCTTTCTTACTGTTTCGTTCTTTTTCCATCCAGAACAGCCAACCTGACACTGTCTGTTTCATCTCCTTTTATGCACACGGGTACCATGTTTCAACTTCCCAACTCCTTGGGCAAGATGATGACAACTGTCCAGCCAACCGAAACGCCAAACGATCGACAACTAATTTGCAATCATGATTTTTACTAAACAGATTTGTAACTGAAAGTGTTAAGTGTGTGGAAGAACAGTAACCCTCCGATCACATTCAAACCTTATCCACACCATTGGATAATCTTCATTAGTCTTTCCTTTTAAATCGGGTTTCGACATTCTTCATGTTTAATGTTCATTTCACTTATAAATCCCGATACACAAAATTCCATAAATCGGTCAAATCAACGATCTAGGTGCAATCTTGACTCAACGGCTACGATTGTGTCGCGATATCGCATATCGCGATTTCGACATTTTCTGTTGGTGTTCTTGTCTCCTTGATATCGCGATTCACAAAACTCCAACATAGAGTTTGATCAATGGTCCAGGTGTGATCTTGACTCAACGGTTACGATTGTGTCGCGATATCGCGTTTCGCGATTTCGGAAGTCTCGTTGCATTTGTTCACTTTCCATTCCATGTTGCGATCCCCGAAACTCCAACATGATCTAGAATCAACGGTCTAGATCAAAGCCTGATATGATGGCTCAGATTACATCGTGATTTCACATATCTCGAAATCGACACTCTTGATGTCAAGTGACTTTGTCATTTCTAAGTTCCGATCCCCGATGCCGATGTGCCCATTTCCCCGCGCTAGCCCTGTTGGCTATAGGCCTTGGCCCATATGACCATCAACACATGACCTCACTCAACCTCTCATCAAGGTTTCAACATTTACAATGTCAATGTGCATACGCCCCTTGGACCCGCGATATGTCGATCCCCGACTTCCTCTGTACTCCTGACACGCGTCCCACTGAATGGACGGTTCAGATTTCGCGTTGGGGTTTCCTCTAGGGATTTCGCCGATCCTTCGTCCACGGGAATACCGAATTGTCGATTCTCGATACGCTAGTCCTCCGATGGCTCTCGACCTTTGACCTGCCACCTATCCTACACTGACTCCTGGGTGGCCCACAGGCTATATGCCTTATCGGGAAATCGTGTATCACGATTTCGCGATGTCTGAAGCAATTGTTCATGGGACTTGTGAAACTCCGATTCCCGATTCTTCGATGAAGAAACCTATTGAGCTTCTCCCAGTGGCGCTCGATCGCTGCCACACGTCCTTCCGAATGGACGAAATTCCAAATCTTCTTCAACTTACGATCCCCGATACTCTGACAAGAATTGTAATCTACGATCCAGATTCATTTTTGATGATCCAATGACTACTATTGAATCATGAAATCTTGTTGCAATGGGATTCATGTCTGATACAAACTTACCATCAATGACAACTATTCACTGATTCGCTGTCTGTTGCCAACACGCATTTCGCTGTCTGTTGCCAACACGCATTTCGCTGTCTGTGCAATATTTGCCAAAAATCTCCCCCTTTGGCATTGATGGCAACCCAAGCACCCAAATGCCTTTTGGACTCGACTCTGCTCCCGAAATGACTCTGCTTCGGCTCAAATATGCTCACTCTGCTCCTACTTCTGAAAGAGATATTTTTCTCCCCCTTTGACATCAATGTCAAAGAAGAAACATTCTTCCTCTGATCTTATTGCAAAACAGACTCCCCCTGTCGTCTATAAGCATTTAGGAAATTCACCAGATATTCAATAAATACTCCCCCTGACCAGGTGAACAGATTAGACACAAGAAATTATGACCCCCAACTTTTGACGAAGATATTCAAAAGGGGTTGCAGCTAATGGTTTAGTAAAAATATCAGCAATCTGTTCTGTAGAGGGTGTATAGTTCAGTTGAACAATTTTGTTTGAAACTTGTTCTCTGAGAAAATGATACTTTATAGGAATATGCTTAGTCTTAGAATGAAGAACATGATTCTTGGAGACACTTATGGAACTGGTGTTATCACAATGAATTGGGATAGGATCAGTGTAAGTTACCTTCAAATCTGCAAGAGTTTGTATCATCCATAAGA
>JZKD02S1146841.1:60579-105748 GCA_000966675.3 Picea glauca | reverse complement strand
TGAAATCCCCTCCTATGATCCACTCCACTGTCTATTTTTCATGACCGATCCTAGTAGTTCAATTTCTCCTAGGAAACCATTTTTTAACATTGAAGACATTGCATTGGACACATACCCTAGATCATTAGTGCCCAAAATTATATACATGAGCATTAATATTCTAGGCAATCATGAAAAGATTTCAACTTTCAGGATATTTGGGTTCCAAAGAAATGTGACCCCCCCAATAGACCCTCAGCTTCAACCCATTCCATCTGACACCCCTTCCATATCTTTTGAGCTATTGTCTTCATTTTGGTACCATCACATTTAGTTTTCAACAACATCAATAATTCTGCTTTTTCCTAACCAATTTTCTTTCATAACAACCTACTTTTGGACAAAGCATTCATGCCTCTCACATTCCATGAAATAATATTAACATTAACATTTTATTTTGGGTTGAATTATTTATCCAAGAGCCCAAGGGCATGCCCATAATCTACCTGCAAAGCATCTGTCTCTTTGAGCTTCTATTTATGATATTTTCTTCCTCGTTTCTTCTCCTCTCACCATGACATTTCTATAATTTCAACAGAGTTGTTTTTATTCACAGACTTCCTGAGGTTGATGCTTTATTTTCTTGATTGGGCAATGTGCCTTTCCCCTTGATCAGGTCCCTTTCAAGCTTTTGGAGGTATCACACTTGCATATTATAGACTGCATGTTCCCCATGCACTACTATCAAAGCTTTGTTGTCCACCTCCATTTATTCCTGGTCCATATCCTGTGGGGTGTCCTCCCATTCTACTTCGTCCTGTGATTCCTCACTCTCATTGGAATATTGAATTTCATTTCCCCCCTCAACTATTAGGGTGGATATGCTAGGATTCTATGTCTTCCTGTATTTTTGAAGGTCTTCTTTTATATGAGTGGCTCCCTTTTCATCCTCATTTTTACTTCCTTTTTTGGGTTGTACAGCTCCCTCACTAGTATCCTCTGCCAATGTTTGGTACATATTAATGTCTTTAATTTAGGTATCCCATGTTGGTTTGTTGGCTTTATGCCCAACCTTCCTTTTATTTGGGATCTTGACAAATCCTTATGCATTTGTATCTTCCTTGCCCTTATTTTTTGTCGTTGCTTCATTTAGAGGATAGTCCCTGAACAAGTATATATTCTCATGATGTTTTCGGCATCAAAATGGGATATTCTAATAGTCCATTTTCTTAACACAATACATGTCCTCGTAGGATATAATGATCGATTCTGGCAAAGCCCCAACGACATTCATGTAGAAACATATCCGTGCCTAGGACATGTATCTTGTTACTTTGTTTATCTCTGATATTTTTATAAAAGAACCTAGGTTGTTGTTGATTCCTTCGAGGGTTTCCAAGTTCCAAAATTCTAGAGGTCAGATCCAGACCGAGGCCATTGTGAAATCCTCCTTGTCAGGAGAAAAATGTTATGTCCAATACCTTAGGTGAAGACCTATCAAATTAAATAAATATGGCCCCTCATCAAATATTTTGTCTATATCTTCTGTACATGAGAATATTACTGTGAAAAAACCCTTTGACCCTAGTTTTAGATCCATTTCCCCTTTGACTTTCCACTGCAATTTTGCCCACACCATTAATGTTTTTTTCGATGGCCATATTGCCATGAACTTCCCGATCAAGGCGTGATCTTTCATGGATTGAATGTAGTCCCCGATCCATGTTGAAGTGACCTCATATCGGGGGTTCTCATTTGTCCTAGCCAAACAAATATTTTTTAGTATTTTCTTTGGTTTTTCATCAACGCCTATTGCAATATCTATAGGGTCGATTTGGGGCATACTACTACCTACCCCACCCATTGTGATATCTCATTACGGTTGGTTAGCCCCCCCGACAACCTCTTCTTTAAATGACTTACTCCACCCCTACACCTTGGCATCTTTTACCACTGCATCTAGATCAATCTTTTCCATCTTTATACTCATGCCCCCACCTCGAAATAAATTTGATCCCCCCAAGATGCACATCTAGCTCAAAACCTATGCCCACCGTTCATCTCTCATGATGATGACAATGTTCGATACTCAACATTCTTGCTACATGTTATAACTATTTATATTGGTAACATCACTTTAATAGTTATAATTGTTTTTGTGATTTAATATGAAATATGTTTTATTTTTTTTTGTTAATTTGTCCAGACCTGCTGGGAGTGGGATTAACCTGTGGCTTGAGAAACCACGACTCATGGGCATCTCATCCATCCAAATCAGTCGAGGATTGCACCCGGCCTGAGCCACACCAACCCTTAACATGGTTGGATTTTTTGTCCCCGCAGGTTTCGAACCAGTGACTTTAACAACACTGAGTGGCTTAACAACACACTCCATCACCGACTGTCCTACACCTCGGGGGTGAAAATTTTGAAGGACATGGGGGTGGGATTTGATCCACTTATGTGTGCATGGGTCATGATACCATTTAATATGGTATCTCTGGGTGCAACCACACATTCTACTACTACCTCAAGGTGTCCCCATGGCTCCAGGTAAATCCCTCACGAGAATTGAACCTTGCCCAATGGTGAAAAACTCCTCGCTTTCCACCATTGGATCCAACCCCTTTGGGCTTAATATGAAATATGATATTACTATTTGTCATATTAATATTAACAATTATTTTTGTGCATAATGTCACTTTGGTTGAAGATATTTTTGTCTCTTTTATATTTGAGATAAGAGTTTATAATTATTATCATGGATTAATACTATAAGATTTAATCAAACAATTTTTTTTTTTCTTAAATCAAAACTAGAAAATTGTTTTCATGATTTAATATGAAAAATGTTATCACTATTTGCAAGATTAATATTAACAATTATTATTAGGTTCCATTCACGATGGAACCATTCTTTCGATTGGTTCCATTCACGATGGAACCATTCTTTCGATTGGTTCCATACCCTCCATCGCTCAACCTCTCTCTCGGCATGCATGTCTTGAGAAGTAACCCGTATTGCCTATTAAGGATAGTGCCTTATATCTTCCTTAAGGCCAATGATGCCATCACTTATATGTTACCCTGATTTTTGTTGTTGCCATCACCATTCCTTTCCTAAATGTGGTTGTTTCCTTTCCCTGTTCCATACCCAAATTATGTGGTTTCATTCACCTTCACATGTACTTGGATGACTTAAGAGCTAGACTAAGGAAGTGGTTTGTCAGGCTCATGGGACTGAAGAGGCAGGTTGTCAGGCCCGTGGACTGAAGAGGAGGGTTTTCAGGATCGTGAGAAACTCTCTCCAAGTGAGAGAATTGTTGGGAATTGATTTCTTGAGGGAGACCAACTGCAACTATAGTGCTATGAGACTTCTTGTCTGGCCTATTGCTGAAGCCTTGGAAGGAAAGTGGGGCAGTTGAAGGACTATTGAGTAGAGAAGGGGCACACTTTCTGGGGTGGGACAAGAATGTGGGGAATGAGAGACTATAGGATGTTATTTTGAGTTGGCTCCTAGGAATAAAGCCTTCCTGTTGTCTTAGATACATCATCGTAGCTAAAAATCCCTTTACCCGGGTGGAGTTTAGTCCGAGCTTGGGGGTGACCCACTGTTGAGAGTTCTAGGCAATGTGGTCTAAGGTTGGGAGGATCGTGGAAGGTCTACACATAGTTGGTGGTCTTAAATCAAATATAAGTATAAATTGTGTGTTAATTTACATGTTGTGTATTTATACATGTGTTTATGTTTATGCCTATGAATGTTGCATGTATGTTTTTATTTTTATTTCCGCATGAATCTATGTATTTGCATAATATATCTGTCTAGTTTAAATTTGTATAAATATATATGGTAGAAATGAAAAATTGTTATGTGGCATATCCCGATAGACTAAGGCTGGGGATGTTACAATATGGTATCAAACAGGGATGATTTTAAGGATGGAAATTTATTTTAAAATGTAGAAACCTTGGCGAATCTTACTTATCCTTCATATGCCAACTATAAATGTTTGGCGATATTTTTGTAAAAATATTCAAATTTCTAAGGATTTTATATAATTTTTATAAAATTTTGGCGATTTTTAAGGTAAAATAATTTTATCCTATAGAATTTGGGTGAATCATTTTTAAAATAGCGAATATTGTTTTTGGAAAAACCATGGAAAATTAGCCCAATAGCGAAATTTAGCCCCTAAAATCATCCATGGTATCAAAGCTCCAATTTTCAATACTAATCCTAGATGGGCCATGTAAGTTGAAATTGTAGCAAAATTTCATGGAGAATTTAAGTTACAGGGGGTGAGGAGGGTGTTGAGAGCACACCTTGACCTTGTTTGAAAGCTCAGGAGGTGTAGCGGTTCAAGAAACTGCAATGGCCATTGGATCTGAGCATGGAAGAATGAGCGGCATCGGATCCGAAAAAGGAGAGTGGGGTTTAAACTCTTAAGTCTTTTGGACTTCGCTACTTCAACATTTTTTTAAGCCTTCGATGCAAAGGAGGTAAAGGTCCTGAAGCTCTGAAGTCTTAGAGTGAATATACATCATAGATCATTGGGAGGAGTACTTGACCGTTGGATTTGGCCAAGGATAGATCTGGGACGTTGGATCAAGCACGGACCAGAAGGTATAGCGCTTGGGAGAAGATAAGATCCCAATCGTCAAATATGCATGCGCGAGTGAGTGTGAGTTGTAGATCTCACGACAATTCAAAGGTTCAACACTTCGGGAGAAACGGGTCCTTATGATGCGAGGAAGAAAACCTCCCAAAGTCCCAAACTCCAAAGACAATCCTAACCATTCATCGTTAAGGACATGTGTCAGCGTATTAGAAAGTGTCCAAAAGTTTGATGATCCAGAATATCATTGTTGAAAATTGTTTTGGTGTAAAAATAACTGAAGTCTGAAGCCAATCCAGACCGTTCATGTTTAGGGACACGTGTCCATAGATTAGTGATTATTCGCTAATTTGGCATTCAAGGGATTAGTAGTGTTATGTTTGGAAGTACTCTAAAGCCTCGAAGCTCTGAAGTATCAAAGTAAATCAGGACCTTCTATTGTCAGGGACATGTGTCTACAGATTATCAAATATTTGACCTTCCATAGGATTGGGGGCGAAAGTTGTTTTGGTGCAGAAAGTTTTGAAGTCCCAGAGCATAGGAATCCCAAAGTTTCAGGGAGCACTTATTAGAGAGTTCAGAAACTTGGTGTTCAGGAGTTTTGTTGTATGTTGAATAAGAAAGTCCTGAAGCTAGGAATCTCAGAGTTCATTTTGACTATAGATCTCAGCAGGGGACGTGGACTGTTGATTCTTAAAACCTTTAGAGGTTCACCACTTCGACATTCAGAGGAAATGGAGTGTTGTATTATTAGATCCTATGAAGCCTGAAGCTCTAGAGCTAGAGGGAGTCAGATTAGTTTTCCAGTTCGGTGTTTGAGAGATTTTTATTGTGTAGGTCTTAATTCCGCTGAAGCCCGAAGTTTTGAAATCTAGGAGTGTCAGAGTGATGTGGCATGATGATGTCACCTAGGGTGACATGGACTCACTTTACGCATGCCACATGTCATCATATTTCATGCATTTGACAGGCCTATTGTACCAATTGGAACTTGACAAGTGTCACCTATTGATTTGGCCATGTGTCCTCTCCATATTTTTTTTGACACATAGCACCCCAAGCGTGCAGTGCTAAGGAGACCCCAGATGTTCAGAAGTTCGAAATTCGAGAAAATTTTTGTATGTTGTTGCAAGAAAATTCGAAGCACGAAGCTCCATAGAGCCAGTCTGGGAGTTAGAAAGACTAGCGTTCAAGGTAATAGGAGTACGAAGTTGTAAATACCTCTGAAGTATGAAGCTCTGAAGCACCAGAGTAACAAGGCTCCTGAGATATTTTTCGAGAGTTCGCCAGTTTGATGTTTGAGGGAAATAAGGTGTGATGTTGTAAGAACCTTTGAAGCCCAAAGCAATGGAGTGTCGAAGTAAAAAACACTTAAGCACTAGTTCAGGTATTTTTCCACTTTGGAATTCATAGTGAATGTTGTGTTGTGTTGGCAGAACCTCCGAAGCCCGAAGTTCTGAAGCACCAAAGCCCCGAAGCTCCGAAGAAGATCTTGTTCAAAAATTCACCACTTTAGAATTTCGACAAAATGAGGTATGTGGAAGGATAAGCCTCCAAATCCTGAAGTTCTAGAGTGTAACGCCCCCATCGTTATGACAACAAGCGGAGCAATTTTTTTTTTATGCAAGAAGGTGATGATGACAACAGTTTAACCACACCACTGACGATGATCGCAAGCATGTAGTCCAGGCAACAAACTACTATGAAACCATGCACAGGCACAAGGGAAAGTGGGAAAAACATGCACAGAATAACAAGGAGGAATGACTAATCTCTCGACGCAATCAAGACACTCCTACCTTCTAAGGGACAACTTCCCATTCCTAACACAATGAAATGGACAAACAAGACTAGAACCTCAAGGTGTGTGAACCAAACGCATGAAGGCATTCCACCCATGCACCCAAGAAACTTACCATGCTCGACAACAATCCACCACCCGCACCGACTTCGGCTAGGTATTCATTCGTCGCTATCCCACTGGGCGTGCCATGATCCCCTCATCAAGAATCATGTCATCCCCAAGTGATAGACGTGCCGACAACCTTGGCATAACACAACCTATCCAAACATAAGACTATAAAAATTCGATGCGCTAGGACAATCCCATGGACAAGGAGACTACACCCACACCCCAAGCAATGGGTCGACAAGACACAGGCTGACACTAACAAGAAAACGCAAGATGTTACATGACCGCACAACAACCCAACTCATTCATTTGGTCTGAAGTGGTAAAAAATAGCGTTAAATACAGATCTACCTTACCCATCTAGATTACGAAGTCACTGATTTACCACCTAAATTAACATGATATACAGTTCTAAATTAGAGAGTCTAATTACCAATTTAGACAACCACTATATACTAATGAGAGTTAACCACAAATCAAAATTTAGCAAGTGAATACTACTACTTGTTGATAGATTTCGATTCTACATTAGTCCTTAAACAAATCTGATTCACAAGTGTAATTTACAATTTAGACATTATTACAATCAATCTACATTATTACAATATCATTTAAACATTAATAAGGTCTAAGCGGGAAAATCTAAATTAATCCCAAGTTCAATCTAACTAGCAATTGACGTCAATTAACAACATTAACTGCCTCAAGGAAGAATGCAACAATGAAACATTTATTAATTCATTAAATTTCCACATGTTGTTTGTCTACACTAACCGTACCAAAATGTAACACCCTATTTCCCCCAATTTGTAATTAATCATAAAATAGGAATTACCATGCTAATGCATGAGGAAAATGTAAATGTATTATTGTTTGAGTTGCCAATAACTGACTGTGGGGGTGAAGCCTTGAAACTACTGGCCATGATATCACTAGAGGAAGAATTTGAAAACTATAAGAGAGGGTTCATATATCAAATAACCCCAAACCTCCCTTGATAAGGATGATAAACCTCCTCCGAATCCCAAGGAAAGAAATTAGTTAATGAAGAAAGGATTGGTGGTTGAATTATCAACCACCCCCATGAATGGAAACATGGGTTGTCAGCCTGAAGTACCACAAGGAACTACAAACCTGAGCTTCCTTCTGACAAAAGGAACAGGATAGGTCGGCAAACCTTCCAAGGTAAGAGGGATACACACGAGAAAGGAGACACCAGACAAAAAAACGTAAGCTCGCAAGGGAGATGCGTGGAGCTCTCCAGTGAGTCACAAACTGAAGGCCGTGAGCTTGATGCCGAGGAGCATCTGAGAAACCTTGCCGAGGCCATAACCGAGAGAGAAAGCTCTGAGTTACAGAGAATAGGACCTAAACAGAAGCGGAAACCAAGGAAGAACCCTTGAGAAGTGTGAGAATTCCCTGGTGATATCATGTCTTGGCATGGGGGTGGCCAGAGTGCTAAGAATGAATGCCTTTGTGCCTATAGTTGGGTGGAAGGACAAACACCCACAGTCAGTTGTTTGGCGGCAACCTGTAATAGATAAGCGGTTTCCTACCCTGTGTAATTTATTCGTAACTATTTATGAATTGGTTATATTGTGTATTTTTCAAGAATTGTGCATATTTCTTAATGGATATACTGTATCTCCCTTATTTCTGCTTGATTGTATAACTAGACCAGTAAGAAATTATATGGTTAGGAGATGATTTTATACTCATAAACGCTTGTGTCCTGTGGAGGCATAAGCCAGAGTCACGAACTGTGTGTTTGTCAACCCCGGACAAAGTTTCATGTACGCATGCCAACCCTCCTAATTATTTAGAGTCCTTGGAGGAGGAAGTTTGTTAAGATCAGGAGAGGTAGTGTAGATCGACACAGGCTCTCTGCGAGGAAAACTGAACCCATAACTCCTTAAGTCCTGGACAAGCTCAAGAAGGATCGCACCATTGTGTGCAAGAACCCTGCATGGAGTGCAGAGGTCGAGAAACCCTTTGGAGGTTTCAGAGTGTATGAAAGCTCAAGAGTGAAAAATATATCGTGATCGAAATCGGATCTGAACCGTTGGTTCAATTTGGGGAAATAGAGGTGAGGATTTCTCCAAAGTCCTGAAGGGCGAATCACTGATTCGTAGGGGAAAATATGGACCATTGGAGCCTATGTCTAGACATCCAAAGAAGAGTGCACAGGAGAATAGATATGAACCGTCAGATCGAGTGCAGGGGACTGATAGCTGTCGGATCCAGAAAAGGCACATGAGGTTTAACCTGGTGCATGCAGGGGAGAGAGGAATCACCAAAGTCCTGAAATTTCTGAAGTATTCAGAGCCGTCCATCGGCACATGACACATGGCAGTTGGGTAGCATTTCCCTGACTCACAACTTGGAGTGGTCAAAAGGGTAAGATCTCACAAACTCACAATTCATGAAATCGCAATGTGATCGTGGTCATTGATCCATGAGTGATCTGGACCATCAGTTTAGTGTGAATAACTTTCGACGTTTCGGCATCCAGGAAACCAGAGGGCAAGATCGCTTGTCTTCACAAGTCATGAAATCATGGTATATGAAACCCTGATGCGCTCTGTGGATGAGTCGATTTAGTGTGAATAAGTTTCGATGTTTCAGCATGTGGGAAACCAAAGGGCAAGACCCCTCATCTTCGCAAGTCACAAAATCCTGGTATATGAAACCCCCGACACGCGATTAAGACTGAGTGTCTTTCAACACCCTTAAGCTCAGGAGGGATAGTGACCATCAGATCCAGATCAACAAGGGTCATTGATCTCATACACGAATTCCCATATCAAAATTTGGGGATTGGAGTGACAAGAAATTTGGAGTCGCTGCATCCTAAACTCCCAGTTCATGAAACTCCGAAAAGATCTGGATCGTTGGATCCAAATCATTGAGGATCGTTGGATCTCATACAAGAACTCGCATATTGGAGTTCGGGGAATGGAGTGACCAGTGTTTTGGGTCGTTGCATTTCGAACTCTCAGTTACTGAAATCCCGATACAGCCAGAACTGTCGGATCAGGGGGAGATTTGCAGTCGTCGATCTCATCGAAGGTAAGATTTTGGGTTTTGAGGTTTGAAGAGTCAAAAGACTTGACTCTCTTGCATCCTTGAGTTGGAAAATTCGAAAGGTGCCTCTTGGCTTGGCCTGTGGTCATAAATAACGATCACATGGAGGTGGATAAGGTAAGAGCTAGCCTGTGCTAGGCCCCTGTAGGAATTTAGGGATTCTATCCCTTGAGGAAGAGCGAAAATTTTATTTTTTCCGTAGTGGGTATGTGACAAATTGGTATCAGAGAATGGTTACAAAACTTGGCCAGCTTGGGCTCATGTACGAGTCACGTCAGGATATATTGTTATCTGCATTTTATCTTTAAGGAGAAGGACTGCAGAATGAAACTATAATTTGGGAATTTCTACAGAATTCCAGCAAAGGAATTATATTGTTCCTTTGTCAAAATGATAACTACTCTTATAGGAGTAGGGATGCACTAATCAATATCACTGATAAGACCTGAGTGTGAATAATAGAGGTGGAATAAATTGTGCTATGAAGCTACACGAGCCAGAGAAGGGACATGAACTGAGTTGTTCTGTTATAGTGTGACGATGGCTACCTACTAAAGCAGGTGAAGTCTCTTGCAATTGAGATGGTTGGTTAGGTAAGAATTGAGATCCTCATGAAGAACTCCTTCATGATTTAGGAAATATGGTAAGGACTGGTAGGATCCTTAGAAAATTATAATTACTGCATTATTAAAAGACTAAACCCTGAGCATATAACTCCTCACAATTGAGAGGACTGATGAAAATATGTAGGGTCAGATCACCTGACCTATAATGGTTAGAATCGACAACAAGGATCATCTATTTAAACAAGATTAAGAGGAGTCCTTTGGGACTGTTTCTAATTCCCAAGAGTGACCCTTGTTGGTTGCTCCCATAAAGAGAGGGTAACATCCGTATGAGTTATGACTATGAGATTAGTCCTATAAGTAACTTAAAAGCTCAGAAGAGATAGCGAGGAAATTTTGTATGCCGAATGTGCGTAGAGAATAAATCTTGTGTTAAAGTTTGAAAAATCTGGAGGTTGAGCGCAGAGTATACTAGGAGGAGTAGTGGTTTTAAGTTTCGAAGAGTTGAAGCATTCAAAGGTGAAGTGAAAAAAACTGAAATTTGAAGAAAGAACAAGTACGGAGGATTGAGTAGGAGAAATCCTTCAGAAAAGAATTTTGAAGATTGGATAAGATCGAGAGTCAAGATCCATTCAGAAAGAGCCGAAATGTTTCAAGTTGTTCGATCTCGGAGAAGTATTGCATTGGTTAGTTGTGAGGAGATACCGGAATTTCATAAAAACCAAAGGGCTTGGAAGAAGCAACAAGAAATTCACGAAAATATCATAGACGTTGATCAAGGAGCAATCTGGACCATTGATCGTCCAAAGATAATTTCACAATTTCAGGGATCGAAGGATTCGAGGTGCTTCATAAAAAAGTCCCGAAGTCATGAAATGAAAAATTGTGACATAATCATAACCATTAGTTGGATCGAAACAGGAGGTGGATCGTTGATCTGATGCATACACATTTTGGGGATTCGAAATCGGGAGTTAGGAGGTAAAGACTCTGCCAGAATCCTGAAATGTGGAAAGACGGGATTTGATCGGGACCGTTGATTGACAGAGAGATCTGGACCGTGGGATCCAGTTTGCCAGACCCTTGTGGATCAGAAGTTTGGGAAATGGTGGAGAATTGTCCATGGATTTTCTGAAACACGGGATCCTGACGCGTGTCTAGGAGTTGACCCTAGGTTCCAAGCGAAGGGTCATGTGAATAAAAGAGCCGAGAAAATATTAGCCTCGGTCTTTAGGGTTTTCAGATTTTGGGGATCGAGGAACCAAAGTTCCTTGCAATAGGAATCCCAAAATCACGAAATGTGAAGAGCCTTTTAGTTCGGATTGTGGTCACCGTCAGTGGTAACGTGAGGAGAAGGCGTGAACTAGTATGATGAATACATAGCTATGTTCAATTGTACTTGAGTGCATGATTTTAATGCATTGTGAATCTTCATAATAGGAAGCCTGATATTAATATCGGTAAGGTATGAATGATATTAAACGTGCAAGTAATGAACATGTATGATGTAAGAGTATAAGTATACTAGAGGCCCAATATCATTGCCTTGATGAGTGAAACGTGAAGCAAGTATTGCTCTTGTCCAGATTAAATGAATACTATGGAGACATAGCTGACTCCATTATGGGGAGTCATGAAAGTTCTGTTCCAAATAATAGCCCGAGGGGAATGTATTCCATTTCCTCAGGAAGTACCAATATAATTAGATGAAAGGGTAAATGAGAAAATATTATCTCTTGTCATAATAAGAGACAAATGATTATGCCTTTGAGCATCACATGAGAAGGATTGTGAATGAATTTGAATTGACTGATCTTAACAACAAAGATGTATGTGGGCTATAAAATATACCTATGGAAACTACACATAGGCTTACGATTATGAGTATAGCTAAGTACATCGTGGATGTAAGTTAGCAAAAACCTAGAACATGTGCGGATGCATAATCTGGAATACATACCAGAAAGGTATGTCTATGTCCCTTAAAGAATGTTTATTAACAAGCTGAAGCTAATTCGAGCTTGAGGCCATCATAGATAGTGATGGATATGCAACAAGGAAGTTGCATACCGAAGGAGTTCCCGGTGGAGGAACTGTGTAAGGACTTTGTCAGAAGAACAGAGTCACAACCCTAATAATGGTTGAGGTTTGGACAATGGGCTGCAAGGCCTGTTCATATATAAGAATCTTGGATTACATTTTGAAAGAATCATGTAATTAATAGAAGACTAACCATTGAATATTGACCATTCTGATAACCGGATGGAAGTGTGTAGGATGCACATGTTCATGATTCATTATGAGCAAAGAGTTTCTATTAAAGCATGTTGTGGTATCCCAAAAAGGGTTAGGGTGAGGCCTAACCAAGGTGGCTCAAGGAAAAGAGCAGGAAGATCCCGACAGGGAGTAGAATTGCAAAAGTAGAGAAGAGACAGTGAGTCCTTAGAGATAACTTGGCTAGGCTGAAAAGTACGAGGTGATGTAGAAATAATTTGAAGAAGGGGAGAGCCATCAATTCTTTCCTTGTTGTGCATTATGTTTTCTATGGGATGAGAAAGCTAGTACATTGATGAACGGAAATGTTTTGACACCATAGTGATGATGGTTGTAATACTGTGACAACGATTGAGAACTATTGTGTTTCACTCATGAAAACATTAAGGATAGTGTGATGAAGTACATACGAATATGCTAGGACATGTCTAAAAATATTTTATTAATTTAAATGCTATGGTACTTTCATTTTAAGTTACATGACGACTAATGTGCCTATGGTGTATGCCATGTGTAGAAAAAAATAAGATTGGAACTGTTGATAAAGACAATTGCCAATAATGAACAACCTCAAGAAGAGGGTGACCAAGAGAAGGCTGTGAGTGAAAGATTGTTGACAGGGTTGTAAAAGTCCCCATAAAGAACTGGTGATGAGGTAAAAATAAGAAAGAGGGTGCTAGCAACCAAGAACCAGTATAAATATATTCGTGCCTATGTGGCACAAGGTATGAAGGGATTTGGTAAGAACCCCTTCTGAAATATTTTATTGTCTTAGTGTTATGCATGAACTTTGAAAGGAAATTGTATGACTTGGATACCCAAGTAAGGTATGATTCAGGAACGAGAACCTGAATAATGGAGGTATGAACCTCTGGTAGTAAACACTGTTTGTAACCATTGGGAGAATTCATGAATTGATATGTCATGAATGCATTGACAATCAAGGAATGCATAAAGGAATTCATTTGAAAATTTTGAGTTCATGTGTATTGATTTGGGATCGTGATCGGCCTATAACAGGAAATATGGTCCTACTATAAGAATGAAAGAAAATGAATAAACCATATGAGGAAAAATTTGGTTAAATTCCAACACCCCATGGCCAAGAACCTGTCATAAAGTGTGACAAACTTGAAATAAATGAAAGAGTGCATTTGGGTATGAATGTGGCCATGGATATTGGCACATTTGTTAAAACCCTTTGAAATGTTGAATTACATTTTGAAAAGTTTGGTATGTTGAGATGAGACTAACAGTTTGTTTGGTTGTGGAAAGAATGAATTGCAGGAAGCAAAGGGTCATGGATATGGCAATGAGGTAAGCCCATAGGAGAGACCAATTTCCTGATGAAGCTAAACTGCAAGGAATGGTATTTCCTTTTGAGAAAGTGAATTTGATTGTTAGTATGCACAATTATGAAATTATTGTGATGAAGTTGAAAAGGTGCGATAAAAATGTATATGCATGAGAACTAACAATTTGATTAGCTTAGGAATGATTGCAGGAAGAAAGAGTCTTGGATATGGCAATGTTGTAAGCCCATAAGGAAGACC
Source organism: Picea glauca (assembly GCA_000966675.3). NCBI lineage: Eukaryota > Viridiplantae > Streptophyta > Pinopsida > Pinales > Pinaceae > Picea > Picea glauca. The sequence continues at coordinate 91,761 of JZKD02S1146841.1, read as the reverse complement.
AATTTCTTGCTGAGCTAAAATGCAAGGAATGGTATTTCCTTTTGAGAAAGTGAATTTGATTGTTAGTATGCATAATTCTAAAATTGTTGTGATGAAGTTGAAAAGGTGCGATAAAAATGTATGTGCATGAGAACTAAAAATTTGATTAGTTGAGGAATGATTGCAGGAAGAAAGAGTCTTGGTTATGGCAATGTTGTAAGCCCATAAGTAAGACTGATTTCCTACTGAGCTAAAATGTTATGGGAAGGAAAGTCCCATAATTGTGAATCTGGTTCTGTATGGAACATATATGAAAATAAACCAAGAGATTGGAAGATCTGTGGGTGACAAATTTGCAATAAAATTTTGAAATTTAGAATTTATAATGATGTCTCATGAATTTTGTATACCTGTCATACAGGTGAGAAGAAAAGACATGTTCAGAAAGGACATATGAGGGATGTCAAAGCTGAATATGATGAACATGGCTACTACTGAGCCATGAAAACCCCGTGATAAGCCATGATCGCCTGAAAATTATTGTGTTGAGGTAACACAAGTCAGAGGTACACCTTGGAAAAGCAAGTCTGAGGGACGCCTCAACTGTAAGACTCGATAGAGTCTCTAAAACTTTTTTGTGCGAGAAAACCTTGGCAGGGCAAGATGGATCACCCGAGGGACTGTATAGCACTGAAGGGGATGCCTGAGCCTGGGCATGGAGGGTGAGTGACCACAAGGAAGAGGAGACCTTAATAATTCTTGTAAACTATTGGGATCATGCACACAGTGGGTAGTTTCCCGTGTGAAAAAACCTTGGAAAGGAAGATGAAATCATGATAGCTCTTGTGAACTATTGAATTGGAATCATGCACCCAATGGGTACATCAAGGAAAGTGATGAGCATGGATAAAAAAACTACCATGTGGATACAGATCCACAAATTGCATAGATAAGTATTGTGCTAAGATTATGAAAATTTCCTTTTGAATTTTGAACAACAGTAAGATGTTTTCGCACAAAATTGTGATTAATGTGCTTGTTGTCCAAGAATTATTGAAGGAAGATGACAAAGACTAAGATCCTAAAAGAGGACCTGACCGAGGACGAAGGTAAAGACTCTGAAGTGGCTGAATGAGAAAGGCATGACATGTGTTTTTGAGAAAGAACACTGAGGACAGTGTTCCTTTAAGGGGGAGGGAATTGTAACACCCTGTTTCCCCCAATTTGTAATTAATCATAAAATAGGAATTACCATGCTAATGCATGAGGAAAATGTAAATGTATTATTGTTTGAGTTGCCAATAACTGACTGTGGGGGTGAAGCCTTGAAAGTACTAGCCATGATATAACTAGAGGAAGAATTTGAAAACTATAAGAGAGGGTTCATATATCAAATAACCCTAAATCTCCCTTGATAAGGATGACAAACCTCCTTCGAATCCCAAGGAAAGAAATCAGTTAATGAAGAAAGTACCGATGGTTGAATTATCAACCACCCCCATGAATGGAAACATGGGTTGTTAGCCCGAAGTACTGCAGGGACCTGTAGACCTGAGCTTCCTTCTGACAGAAGGAACAAGATAGGTTGACAAACCTTCCAAGGTAAGATGGATACACACGGGAGAGGAGACACCAGAAAAAAAGAGCGTAAGCTCTCAAGGGAGATGCATGGAGATCTCCAACAAGTTACGAACTGAAGGCTACGAGCTTGATGCCGAGGAGCATCTGAGAAACCTCGTCGAGGCCATAACTGAGAGAGAAAGCGCTGAGTTACAGAGAACAGGACCCGAATAGAAGCGAAAACGAAGGAAGAACCCTCGAGAAGTGTGAGAATTCCCTGGTGATATCATGGCTTGGCACCGGGGCGGCCAGAGTGCTAAGAATGAATGCCTCTATGCCTATGGTCAGGTGGAAGGACGAACACCCACAGTCAGTTGGTTGGCGACAACCTATAATAGATAAGCGATTTCCTACCCTGTGTAATTTAGCCATAGCTGTGTATGAATTGGTTATACAGTGTATGTTTTAGGAATTGTGCATATTTCTTAATGGATATACTATATCTCCCTTATTTCTGCTTGATTGTATAACTAGGCTAGTAAGAAATTATATGGTTAAGAGATGATTTTATACTTGTAAATGCTTGTGTCCTATGGAGTCATAAGCCAGAGTCACGAACTATGTGTTCGTCGACCCTGGACATAGTTTCATGTACGCATGCAAACCCTCCTAATTGTTTAGAATCCTTAGAGGATGAAGTTTCTTAAGCTTAGGAGAGGTAGTGCAGATCAACACAGGCTCTCTACGAGGCAAACCAAACTCATAACTCCTTAAGTCTTGGACAAGCTCAAGAAGGATCGCACCGTTGTGTGCAAGAACCCTGCATGGAGTGCAGAGGTTGAGAAACCCTTTGGAGGTTTCAGAGTGTATGAAAGCTCAAGAGTGACGAATAGATCGTGATTGAAATCCGATCTGAACCGTTGGTTCAATTCGGGGAAATAGAGGTGAGGACTTCCCCAAAGTCCTGAAGGGAGAATCGTCGATTTGCAGGGGAAAATATGGACCGTTGGAGCCTACGTCCAGACAGCCAGAGAAGAGTGCATAAGAGAATAGATCTGAATCGTCAGATTGAGCGCAGGGGACCGATAGCCGTCGGATCCAGAAAAGGCACACAAGGTTTAACCTGGTGCATGCAGGGGAGAGAGGACTTGTCAAAGTCCTGAAAGTCATGAAGTATTCGAAACTGTCCATTAGCATAGGACATGTGGCAGTTGGGTAGCATTTCCCTGACTCACAACTTGGAGTGGTCAAAAGGGTAAGACCGCATGAACTCATGATTCATGAAATTACGACGTGATTGTGGTCGTTGATCCATGAGTGATCTGGACCATCGATTTAGTGTGCATAAGTTTCTGCATTTCGACATCCAGGAAACGAGAGGGCAAGACCCCTCATGTTCGTAAGTCATGAAATCTCGGTATATGAAACCTCGATGCGCTTTGTGGATGAGTCGGTTTAGTGTGAATAAGTTTCGGCATTTCGGCATCTAGGAAACCAGAGGGCAATACCCCTCATCTTCGCAAGTCACGAAATCCCAGTATACGAAACCCCGATGCGCGATTAAGACTAAGTGTCTTTCAACACCCTTAAGCTCAGGAGGGATAGTGACCGTCAGATCCAGATCAACGAGGTTCGTTGATCTCATGCACGAATTCCCATATCAAAATTTAGGGATTGGAGTGACAAGAGATTTGGAGTCGCTGCATCGTGAGCTCCCAGTTCACGAAACTCCAAAAAGATCTGGACCGTTGGATCCAAATAATTGAGGATCGTTGGATCTCGTACAAGAACTCTCATATCGGAGTTTGGGGAATGGAGTGACCAGTGGTTTAGGTCGCTGCATTTTGAACTCCCGGTTACCAAAATACTGATATGGCCAGAACTATCGGATCGGGGGGAGATTCGCAGTCGTCGATCTCATCGAAGGTAAGATTTGGGGTTTCTAGGTTTGAAGAGTCGAAAGACTTGACTCTCTTGTATCGTTGAGTCATGAAATGCGAAAGGTGCCTCTTGGCTTGGCCTGTGGTCATAACCAACGATCACATGGAGGTGGATAAGGGAAGATCTAGCCTATGCTAGGCCCCCGTAGGAATTCAGGGATTCTATCCCTTAAGGAAGAGCAAAAATTTTATTTTTTCCGTAGTGGGTATCTGACACAAAATGATAATTGTCTATGAACATTAAAAGAATCTTCTAAGAAGTGTAAATGTCATAAATCCATATACATTCAATGAGAAACTAAGGTTGTGTACCTATAATTATATTTACTGCCATATGTCTTTAATAAGATTTTTATGTCATTAATGTTAAAAGAGATTACTGCCATCTGTAGTAATAAGATTTACTGCCATAAATGTAAAAAGGAGATTACTACCATATGTAGTAAATAAGATTTACTATCATAAATGTTAAATGAATTAATTACAAGGCCTGATCTTAATTAAGTCATTTAGAACCAGACACTACAATTGATGCAAATGCAAAAATCCTATAAAAATACTTAATACTGCAAAAAAAAGGGGAGGAAAGTTGTTCCAATACCACTATGCCAACTAGATGTGCTGCCAGTTAAAGGTAAGTCTCAGGAGTATGAATGCCTAGTTAGCTGTCAAGAAATATTGTCGTTTCCAAGTTAAGAGGCACAATCAATAGTTAATCTAACTCGTATCCATTCAACGCAAACACAGTCCACAATTAAAGGAAAAAAACATGGGCATACCAACAATGCATTCATAATTCTAATTAGCAAAAGCGTGTTCCTTAAATAGCGAACACAGTCAATATTTTTGGGCAAATCCATGGTCATTTATAGCAAAATTAGTCACATCTAAATGGAAAAAATCGTGGGTAAATACAACAAGCATAAGCAAGCATTTTAATAGCCAAATCGTGGGTGTTTACGACAATCTTAGACACGCTTTTTAATAGCCAAATCATGGGCATTTATAGAAAGTTCAAGCAATCAATTTAGAAAATTAGTGGGCGTTTTAAACAACAAACTCGATCATGTTTTTAAGGAAAAAAGTTTTTCATTTAAACAATAAACTCTATCACGTTTTTAAGGAAAAATGGTGGTCATTTAAACATCAAACTTAGTCACATTTTAAAGTGGCAATTCGTTATCATATAAAAGATTTGCGCACTCGAAGCTACACAAGGGATCAACGAAAATTGGTAATTATAAAAGCGTTGAGGTAAATAAAATAAAAACACATACAGGAATAATAAGTAAAAACATTTTAACATTCCAGGATACCAATACAAAATGTAGACATGAAATCAAATAGTTTTTCCATTTCTAGATTACCAATACAACGCAGATAGGAATAATAAACAAAAACATTTTTCCATTTCCAGGAAACCAATACAAAAATGTAGACATGAAATCAAATTGTTTTTCCATTGCCATATTACCAACACAACGCAGACAAGAATAACAAACAAAAACGTTTTTCCATTTCCAGGATACTAATACAAAAATGTAGACATGAAATCAAATCATTTTTTCCATTGCCAAATTACGAACACAACGTAGACACGAATAACAAACAAAAACGTTTTTCCATTTCCAGGATACCAATACAAAAATGAAAACATGAAATCAAATCATTTTTCCATTGCCAGAATACCAATACAACGCAGACAACAGCAAGAGGAACGCAAGGATCCATTGGGAAAGGTCATTGAAATGATTGTAGGGATTCTATCAGTCAAGGCGCAGAGAAAAAAAACCAACAAGGATGCAAGATAATCTGTACACAGAGGTATTTCTAGAAGGCGCAAGTCAAACAATTAGCCAAGGACAAGAACAGAGGTAGACGACTGACATGATCGTCCTTCGCTCATCATCCACGCACAGAAAAGAAGGGCGTTGAGATCCATAGGTCTATTAATTCCAAAGCGACGACTGTAGATCAGTCTCCTAGCTGACTGCTCAGGTGAGGCCTGATGAGCTAGGGACGAAAGGAAAAAACAACAACTATCTTCACAATAAAAACACCAAAGGGCGGTCAAGACATGTCGAGAATTGAAGGCCATGGGATTCAATCAATCATCAAGCTATAGACTATGGAAAAAATTCAGTCATCAACTATAACGCTAAGACAATCAATTTACTTACCCAATTAAACATGCATATCCAAAGCATAAATCCTACTACAAACTACCATGAAAAAATAAAGAAAGCGTACCATTGCATGATCGCCCACTCTGAGTTGATGCCTCACGCACTCCATGCAACTTCCGCTTGCCGACCGACGAGACTTCAACGGTACCTCCCAACCAATGCTAGGGTTACTCTTCTTCCCCCTTAGCCCCTTGAGCCACAAAGGGGCCACACACACTAACCAAGAATCAGCTAGGTCCCAACTCACCTTGCAAGGCCGAACTACCACTCCTCACTGAGTTGCGTATCCCAACTTCCACAAGCTAAGCCAGTCAAGTATATATTTCTGCAGCGTAAAATTACGCAAATAGAAGATATCCTTCCTCCTTCTCCTCCCTCCATTATATAGAGTTTTGAACTCCTTTACCTTCCCAAAGTCGCATTTAAATTAATGTTTAATAAATTAATTCCTAAAAATCCTCCCCGTACAAGTGTCACCCATCCCCTTCATTCCTCCATAAATTAATTTCTTTAATTAATTAATTACCCTTATTTCCCTCACCCACCTAGAGTCACTCCTAGAATCGCTCCTAGGTGTCCCCAAATTCCCTTACAGGTTTTAATGACTTTCCCGATTATTAATTTGCTAGTTCAGTTTAAATTAGAAAGTTCGTAAATGGTAGATACCTTACTAAGTTGGACTAACTACTTTTTCCTAGTGTTTCCCCTTTCTTTTGAGGTTTTTGTTTTTCCTAGTTTCCTAATTATTTTAGATTTCCCCTTTTTCCCTTTTCTAATTAAACTCAAAAAGGCATGTGCAGAAACTTACCCTTCTTCCCCCTTTTCTTTAATGAATTAAATTTTTATTTTAGATTTCCCCTTTTTCCCTTTTCTAATTAATCTCAAAAAGGCATGTGTAGAAACTTACCCTTCTTCCCCCTTTTTTTTAATGAATTAAATTTTTAATTAGCATAAAAGTAAAACAATCATTCCCCTTTTAAGTTTTTATCCCAAAAGATTTTTATAAAACACTTTAATTGCTTACCCCCTTCTTGTCACAAGGTTAAAGAAGATTATCCTTATCCTTATTATTATTATTATTATTATTTTATATATGTTTATTTTTATTATTTTTTAATTTTTTATAAAAAGGTAAAATTTTACCACTAGCAAAGATTAGACCTAGACCTTAATTTTCGTGCTGGGTGACAATTTATTAGGGAAATTATTTTAAAAATTTATTATCACGTTATTCGTCCTAAGGCCATCTAGGTTCATTCATTTATCATTAACAACGCGGCGTGCCCTTTAGGATGCACTAGGTGCTCCAAGCGTGCCACTTGCCTCACCTTTTTCCCTTGTGTGACGTGCCCTTCAAGACGCACCACATGCTCCAAGGGTGCCACTTGACTCTTTCCATTTTTCTTGCGCGACGTGACCTTCAGGATACCCCACATGCTCCAAGGGTGCCACTTGCCTCTTGACTGACTTGGTAGTCATCAAAAACCCCTGGAGTCAATACTCCGCCAGGTGAAATTGTGGGAGACTAAGGGCATCTAAGGAATAAGGCCCCCACATTATTGCGCGCCCCTTAGAATCATCGTGAGTGACTATCGTAGTCTTCCCTCATGGCATCATGGGTCCTCTCAAACTAGGTAAATGTTAACCTACAGTTCGAGCCACGACTGGAGTGCTAGTAGGCTGTGGGAGGGTTGTTGTCCACACCTCTCCCTCAACATCTCTAGTATCCTTGCATGACCCCTCTACTCCACATGTGAGTCTGGTCAGCAAGTTATCATCAGCCTGCATCATCAATGAATCATGTCAGAAATATATCCATAATCATATCATCTAATTAGATGCACTAATATCACATATAAAACAATCAAACCCCAATAGTTCACTCCCCGAATCAATCCAGAGTCCAAGGGGTCCCATCAATGCCTCTGCACCCTCTCTAGGTCCAAAATCTTTCACACTTAGTAAAACCGAGTCAATAGAACTTGTCTATGCCAATGCAGCAAAACAACATGACATCAACACATAACGCGTCATAATCAAAATCAATTTTTTAATAGCATAATAATCTGGATCACTTGCGAGCAAGTGTCCTCAAAGAATAAGTTATCTCAGTGTGCAAGAGCGGGATGTTACATACACCCCCTCTTGGTCTAAACTTTGTCATGAAGTTTCACAATATAAGTGCCAAAGTAATGTGCATCACAGTATCATAAGTCTATCTATCAAACAAAAATTGAAATTGCTGGCGCATATCATATGCATCCTCCCAGGTCGCCAAGTGAGCACTATATTTGTCCCACTGGACCTTGACCTGATCTATTGTTCGATGTCATAGTTGTCGAACACGATGATCCAGGATGTGGATTGGCTCATCTGTGAATGCCCCCTCATCCGATACCTGCAAGGAACTCATGTCAATAACATGTCTAGGATCACTAATATAATGTCTCAAAATAGATACGTGAAAAACATTGTGAATACGCCTCAAAGAATCAGGCAAGGCTAGTCGATAGGCCATGGGCCCCTTTCTCTCCACAATCTCGAAAGGTCCCATGAACCTAGGAGAGAGTTTATCTCCATTTCCAAACTTGATCAAACTCTTATGCGGTTTAACCTACAAGAAGACTCGATCGCCAACCTCATAACTACGGTCGACACGGTGCGCATCAGCATAACTCTTCTACCGATGATGTGCTTATTTAATCCTTTGTCTTATTGTTTGCATTTTCTCTTCCATTTCTTGGATCACTTTTGGTCCCACCAGGACCCTATCCTCAAGCCGATCCCAACTTAAAGACATCTGACACGGTCATTCGTAAAGAAACTAGAAAGGTGCCATCTTAATGGTTCTTTGGTAACTGTTGTTATAAGAAAATTCCACCAGTGGCAAGAATTATTCCCAACACTTTTTTTGGTCCATCACATACATGCGCAACATGTCCTCCAAGGTCTGGTTCATTCGTTCGGTCTTCCTATCAGTCTCTGGGTGATACGCCGTACTGAAGTTAAGTTGGGTTACCAAGGCCTCTTGGAAGCTCATCCAAAATCGTCTAGTAAACATTGATCCTCGATCGGATATAATCCTCTTAGGCACGCCATGCATCCTCACAATCTCACTGATGAAAACTCTAGCTATTTCAGGTGCCTGATACGTTGTACGCATAGGAATAAAGTGATCACTCTTCGTCAGAGTGTTTACTACTACGAAAATCGCGTCGTGTCTCCTTTCCGTCAGTGGAAATCCAACAATAAAATCCATTGAAATAACCTCCCATTTTGATTCCGGAATAACATGTGGTTGTAGTAATCTTGCTGGATGTCTATGTTCAACCTTTACCCATTGACATTATAGACATTTTTCCACATAGTTGACTATATCTGCCTTCATTCCCTTCTAGAATAATAAAGATTTAAGGTCGGCCCTCATCTTCGTGACTCCTGGGTGAGCCATGTACACTGCTCTATGAGTCTCGTTTAGGATCAAACTCCTCAACTTGTCATTCAGTGGTACGTAAATCCGATTTTTAAGACTCAGTAAACCATCATTATCAAACGTAAATCCTTCAAATCTTGATACCATCATTGTGTTTTGTCCGATAAAACCCTCGACCTCTTTGTACTAGTCATCGTCACGCTGTAAAGTTAGAATATTTTCTCGTAGATTCGTCTGAAGAGGCAACACCAAAAAGATGCGTGGTCTCCGACTCAATGCATCTACCACTCGGTTCACTGTTGCTTTTATGTAAGTAATCTCGAAGTCATACTCGCTAAGAAATTATGTCCAACATCATTGTCATGAGTTCAGGTCTCTTTGCGTAAAGATGTGTTGTAGACCACAGTGGTCAGTATTTAGTTCAAATTTTCTTCCAACAAGGTAGTGTCTCCAAAACTTCAAGGCATATACGATCGCTAACAACTCCAAATCGTGTGTCGTGTAGTTCTCCTCATGCCTTCTAAGTTTCCTCGAGATGTAAGTGATCACTCATTCATCTTTCATCAAGACTCCGCCTAAGACTTCCTTGGATTCTTTAGTGCATACCAAGAAGTCCACGTCCATGTTAGGGACCTTTAGTATCAGTGTTGTTTTCAACAGCTCCTTGAGCCTACAAAATGCTTCCGTGCATTTCTCAGTCCAAACAAACTTCTTGTTTTTCTTCTGCAATTCTGTGATCAGATTTGCTATCTTCAAAAATCCCTCGACGAACTATCTATAGTATCTTGCTAAACCCATGAAGCTATGCACTTATGGGAAATTTGTCAGCATAGGCCATTCCATAATAGCCTCGACCTTTGCTGGATCCATGGTGATACCTTCACCAAAGATGACATGCCCCAAGTAGTGAATCCTTGATTGATAAAATGAGCATTTGGACAACTTCCCATAGAATTTGTGCTCTCGGAAACACTGTAGTACCAAGCGCAAGTGCTCTTCATGCTCCTTTGGCATCTGAGGGTAAATCAAAATTTCGTCAACGAATACTTGGATGAACTTGTCCAAGTACTCGCGGAACACCCTGTTCATCAAACTCATGAATACCCCTGGGGAATTCGTCAGTATAAACAGTAAAATAGTAAACTCATAATGTCCAAACCTCATCTTAAAGGCGGTCTTAGGGACGTCATCCTCCTTAATCTATAACTAGTGGTATCTTGATCGCAAGTCGATCTTTGAGAACACCATCGTGCCCTTCATTTGATTGAACAGATCATCAATCCTCGGCAACAAATATTGATTTTTAATCATTGCCTTGTTCAAATGACGGTAGTCAATGCAGAGCCTCCATGACCCATCCTTCTTTTGTATAAAAATAACAGGCACACCCCATGGTGACACACTTGGACGTATCAGTCCCAGGTCCCGCAATTCCTTCAGTTGCATTCTCAACTCCTGTAACTCCAGGATCGACATCCGATAAGGAATTCTAGCTATTGGTTCAGTCCCCAGTTTTAGGTCTAGTAAACTCCAATTCCCTCTCCGACGGCATCCCAGGTAACTCCTATGAAAATACGTATACAAACTCTCTCACCACCGGAAGGTGTTCTATACCTTCCGCTACTCCCTTCTCATTTAACGCAAGGATCGCATAAATCTTGCACCCCTTGCGCATGCTCTTCTGTAGCTGCAAGGAAGAAATGAACCTCAAGGAAACTCTGTGGTTCCAACCTACAATCACATGTCTCTGTCCCTCGTCATCGACCAAGCTCAACCATTTCATCTTATAGTTTATTATCACCTCATGCGATTCCAACCAGCCCATACCAATCACGACATCATAAGATCCTAAGATCATGACGTACAGGTTGGCCCTCATGACAAACTATCCTAGGTTAAGGGTACAACCCATAACCTTTCCTCCAACCTTCTTTTTGGCTCCCGAAGCCATCTCTACGAAGCTAAACTCATCATGTTCGACTACCTTTACCTTAATCCTTTTTAGCGCTGCACCATAAATGAAACTCTAGACAACACAAGGATCTATCAAAATACTAAGGGTTTGGTCAGGGACGATACCTGATGTCTCGAGCATAGTTGACTGGTGCTCGGCCTAGCAGTTATTAACCGCTGCATGAATCCAATGGGCCTTGCCCATATCTCCCACAATAGTGGGTCCAACTAATCCAAACTCTCTAGTCATCTCCACTAGGCAGTCACTCTGGTAGTGTGGCTCCCCACATTACCAACACCCCTTCTTTGGTCCAGTACTCCTGGTACCTAAACTAGAACATGACGACCCACCGGACTGGAATCCTGGTCTGTTCTATAGAATAGGCCTAAACTGCTACTACTACGGTTTATGCTGTTGCAGATGCTGTGGTCCCCAATAAGGTGTCTACTGCTGAGGCGTCAGTCACCAAGGTGTAGTGAAAGTGGATCCCCTCTGGAAGCCATGATATCTTGGCATATGTCTTGCTGGTGTCTGATGCTGTTGTGCACCATATAACACCTTCCCTGCTGGTCTCACTGGAGTCCTACTCTGACCCCCGATGATAAGATCCTCCTCTACTATGAGGGCCTTCTGGACGACATTATGCAAGGTTTGAGGCATCAAAATCCTAACCTTTGCACGCAAGCTACCAATAAGATCGAAGACGAACCTGTTGACCTTAAGTTTCTCAGTATTAAGGTGCGAATCATACCGAAGAAGCTCCTTAAAACGGGCCTCGTACTCGAGCACCATATGGCCTCCCTGTTGTAAGGCATTGAACTCATTGAGATGACGCTTAATGAATTCCTCTAATAGGTACCTCTCTCGAAACTCTTCCTTGAACAGTTCCCACGACATGTATTCGATGACCATGTTCATCTGTGGTAGGAGCATCTTCCACCATAGAAGAGCACTCCCCTTCAGTTGAAATACCGCCATGCGGACCTTCATGTTGGAGGTATAGTCGCGAAGTGCAAAGCACATCGCCATATTCTCCAACCATGCCTCGGCAGCTGCACCATCCTAGGCACCAAAGAACTCAATAAATTTGACCTTATTGAGCTCACAGTGAATGCTACCAGTACTAACCGGAGTGCGCGGTGGACCCTCAGGGGGTGCCAGTGCCCTGGCCTCATCTATGTCCAAACGACGGATCAGTGCCTTAGACATCCGCTGAAAAGACCTCATCATACCAACCAAATCACAAACTGCTATCTACTCCTTCCTGACAACCTGTTCGTCTCCCTGGGGGTTAGACCCCTCAAGCGTGGATGCTACTAGAGCCATCACGCCTCCTCCAATAGCACCCCATCGTCTATCTTCGCGGCATCCTCTAACCATGATAACCTGCATGAGTACAACTCAACTTAATTAGAAACATTATAATCAATCGTATCAAAGAAAGTTGTAGTGATCCCAAGTCGCGGGTTGAACCCTCTCTGATACCATATGTAACGACCCCATCATTACAACAACAAGAGAAGCATAATTTTTTTTTAGTTTTTAGGCAAGAAGGAAACTATGAAAACAATTTAACCAAACCACTAATGATGAACGCAAGCACACAGTCCAGGCAACAGGCTGCTATGACACCATGCACAGTCACAAGGGAAACTGGGCAAAACATGCGCAAAATAACAAGGAGGAATGAATACCTGCCCGACGCAATCAAGACACTCCTACCTGCTAAGGGACAACTTCCCATTCTCGACACAACGATGTGGATGAACAAGACTAGAACCTTAAGGCACGTGAACCAAACTCATGAAGGCGTTCCACCCATGCGCCCAAACAACTTACCATGCTCGACAACACTCCACCACCCGCACCGACTTCGGCTAGGTATTCGTTCGCCGCTATCCCACTGGGCGTGCCATGATCCCTTAATCAATAATCATTCCATCCCCAGTTGATAGACGCGTCGACAACCTTGGCACAACACATCCTATCCAGACGAAAGATTGTAAAAATTTGATGCTCTAGGACAATCCCATGGACAAAGAGACTACACCCACACCCCAAGAAATGGGTCGGCAAGATGCAGGCTGACGCTAACAAGAAAACACAAGTTGTTACATGACCGCGCAGCAACCCAACCCATTCATCTAGTCTAAACTGGTCAAAAATAGCATTAAATACAGATCTACCTTACCCGTCTAGATTACGAAGTCACTGATTTACCACCTAAATTAACATGATATACAGTTCTAAATTAGAGATTCTAATTACCAATTTAGACAACCACTATATACTAATGAGCGTTAACCACAAATCATAATTTAGCAAGCGATTACTACTACTTGTTGATAGATTTTGATTCTACATTAGTCCTTAAACAAATCTGATTCACAAATCTAATTTACAATTTAGACATTATTACAATCAATCTACATTAATATCATTTAAACATTAATAAGGTCTAAGCGGGCAAATCTAAATTAATCCCAAATTCAATCTAACTAGAAATTGACGTCAATTAACAACATTAACTACCTCAAGGCAGAATGCAACAATGAAACATTTATTAACTCATTAAATTTCCACACGTTGTCTATCTACACTAACTGTACCAAAATGACAGTTGTCTATGAACATTAAAAGAATCTTCTTAGAAGTGTAAATGTCATAAATCTGCTAAGAAGTGTAAATGTCATAAAGCCATATACATTCAATGAGAAACTAAGGTCATGTACCTATAATTAGATTTACTGCCATATGTTTTTAATAAGAGTTTTATGTCATAAATGTTAAAAGAGATTACTACCATCTGTAGTAATAAGATTTACTGCCATAAATGTAAAAAGGAGATTACTTCCATATGTAGTAAATAAGATTTACTGTCATAAATGTTAAAGGAATTAATTACATGGCATGATCTTAATTAAGTCATTCAGAACTAGACACTACAGTTGATGCAAATGCAAAAATCCTATAACAATACTTAATACTACAAAAGCGTGTTCCTTAAACAGCGAACTCAGACAATCTTTTTGGGAAAATTCGTGGTCATTTACAAAAAACTCAATCACATCTAAATGACAAAAACGTGGGTAAATACAACAAGCTCAAGAAAGCATTTTAATAGCCAAATCGTGGGCATTTATAGCAAGCTCAAACAAGCGTTTTAATAGCCAAATCGTGGGCATTTATAGTAAGCTCAGGAAATCGATTTAAATCAAATTTGTGGGCGTTTTAAACAACAAACTTAGTCATGTTTTTAAGGCAAAAAAATGGTCATTTAAATAGAAAACTCTATCATGTTTTTAAGGCAAAATGGTGGTCATTTAAACAACAAACTTAGTCACGTTTTTAAGTGGCAGTTCGTTATCATATAAAAGATTTGCAAAATTGAAGCTATACAAGAGATCAACGAAAATTGGTCATTATAAAAGCGCTGAGGTAAATACAAAAAAAACGCAGACAGGAATAATAAGTAAAAACGTTTTTCCATTCCAGGATACCAATACAAAATGCAGACATGAAATCAAATTGTTTTTCCATTGCCAGATTACCAATACAACACAGACAGGAATAACAAACAAAAACATTTTTCCATTTCCAAGATACCAATACAAAAATGCAAACATGAAATCAAATCATTTTTCCATTGCTAGATTACCAACACAACGCAGACATGAATAGCAAACAAAAACGTTTTTCCATTTCTAGGATACCAACACAAGGTAGATAGGAATAAAAAACAAAAACTTTTTTCCATTTCCAGGATACCAATACAAAAAGGTAGACATGAAATCAAGTCGTTTTTCCATTGTCAGAATACCAATACAATGCAGACAACAACAAGAAGAACGCAAGGATCCATTGGGAAAGGTCATTGAAATGATCGCAGGGATTCTATCAGTTAAGGCACAAAGAAAAAAAACCAACAAGGATGCAAGATAATCCATATGCAAAGGTCTTGCTAGAAGGTGCAAGTCAAACGGTCACCCAAGGACAACAATGGAGGTAGAGGACTGACATGATCGTCCTTCGCTCATCATCCATGCACAGAAAAGAAGGGCGTTGAGATCTATAGGTCTATTAACGTCGAAGTGATGACCGTAGATCAGGCTCCTGGCTGACTGCTCAGGCAAGCACTGATGATCTAGGGATGAAAGGAAAAAACAACCACTATCTTGACAATCAAAACACCAAAAGGCAGTCAAGACATGTCGAGAATCGAAGGCCATGGGAGTCAATCAATCATCGAACTATAGGCTATGGAAAAAATCCAGTCATCAACTAGAACACTAAGACAATCAATTCACTTACGCAATTAAACATGCAAATCCAAATCATAAATCCTATTGCAATCTACCATGCAAAAATAAAGAAAGTGTACCATTGCCTGATCGCCTACTTTGAGTTGATGCCTCGCACGCTCTGTGCAACTCCCACTTGTTGACCGACGAGACTTCACTGGTACCTCCCAGCCAACGCTAGGGGTACTCTTCTTCCCCCTTAGCCCCCCGAGCCACAAAGGGGCCATGCACACTAACCAACAACCAGCTAGCTCCCATCTCGCCTCGCAAGGTCGAGCTACCACTCCTCACCGAGCTGGGTATCCCAACTCCCACAAGCTAAGTCAATCAAGTATAGATTTTTGTAGCGTAACGTTACACAAACATAAGACATCCTTCCTCCTTCTCCTCCCTCCATTATATAGAGTTTAGAACTCCTTTAACTTCCCAAAATCCCATTTAAATTAATGTTTAATAAATTAATTCGTAAAAATCCTCCCCAACAAGTGTCAACCATCCCCTTCATTCCTCCATAAATTAATTTCTTTAATTAATTAATTACCCTTATTTACCTCACCCACCTAGAGTCACTCCTAGAATCTCTCCTAGGTGTCCCTGAATTCCCTTACAGGTTTTAATGACTTTCCCCATTATTAATTTGCTAGTTCCATTTAAATTAGAAAGTCCTTAAATGGTAGATACTTTACTAAGTTAGACTAACTGCTTTTTCCTAGTGTTTCCACTTTCTTTTAAGGTTTCCATTTTTCCTAGTTTCCTAATTATTTTATATTTCCCCTTTTTCCCTTTTTTAATTAAACTCAAAAAGGCATGTGCAGAAACTTACCCTTCTTCCCCCTTTTTTTTAATGAATTAAATTTTTAATTAGCATAAAAGTAAAACAATAATTCCCCTTTTAAGTTTTTATCCCAAAATATTTTTATAAAACACTTTAATTTCTTACCCCCTTCTCATCACAAGGTTAAAGAAGATTATCCTTATTATTTATTTTATTTTATTTTAATTTTTAATTTTTAATTTTTTTTATATATGTTTATTTTTAATTTTTTTTAATAAAGAGGTAAAATTTTACCACCAGCAAAGATTAGACCTAGACCTTAATTTTCGTGCTGGGCGACAATTTATTAGGGAAATTGTTTTAAAAATTTCTTATCACGTTATTCATGCTAAGGCCATCTAGGTTCATTCATTTATCATTAACAACGCGATTTTCCCTTCAAGACGCACTAGGTGCTCCAAGGGTGGCACTCGCCTCACCTGTTTCCCTTGCACAACATGCTCTTCAGGACGCACCATGTGCTCCAAGGGTGCCACTCGCCTCTTTCCATTTTTCTTGCATGACGTGCCCTTCAGGACGCACCACGTGCTCCAAGGGTGCTACTCACCTCTTGACTGACTTGGTAGACATAAAAAAACCCTGGAGTCAATACTCCTCTAGGTGAACTTGTGGGAGACTAAGGGCCTCTAAGGAATAAGTCCCCCACCTTATTGTGCACCCCTTAGAATCATCGTGAGCGACTATCGTAGTCTACCCTCACGGCATCGTGGGTACTCTCGAACTAGGTAAACGTTAACCTACAGTTCGAGCCACGGCGGGAGTGCTAGTAGGCTATGGCAGGGCTGTTGTCCATACCTCTCCCTCAACATCTCTGGTAGTCGTGCATGACCCCTCTACCCCACATGTGAGTTTGGGAAACAAGATATCGTCAGTCTGCATCATCAACGAATCATGTCATAGATATATCCATAATCATATTGTCTAATCAGATGCACTAATATCACATATAAAACAGTCAAACCCCAATAGTTCACTCCCCGACTCAATCCATATTCCAAGGGGTTCCATCAATGCCTCTGCACCCTCGAGATCTAAAATCCTGCACACTCAGTAAAACCGAGTCAATAGCACTTGTCTATGTCAATGTAGCAAAATAACATGACATCAACCCATAACGCCTCATAGTCAAAATCAATGTTTTAATAGCATAATAATCCGGATCACTTGCGAGCAAGTGTCCTCAAAGAATAAGTTTGTTCAGTGCACAAGAGCGAGATCTTACATAGAGCTCCAAAATCCTGAAGCTCTAGATAAGCACTTACTCATAGCCCATGGTCATATGATTTTTTGGCTGAAGTAAAGGGGGCTAGTGCTTGAAATTTTTTATTTTTGAAGGAAGAAAGGGGCTTAGAAAAGGAGCCTACGGGGTTTTTAATTTGTACGGACCTGCAATGGAGGGAAAGTATAGAAGCCAAAAACCTAAAGAAAGGATTCATCCCAAGATACACGAGCTAGTTCATCTCTGAAGAAGAACAATTATATAGGATTACATCACAGAAAAGACAATTTTCAAATATCCATAAATTTCTGCTCAAGACTCAGAATTGAGCATGGAAGTAGGCATTGGAAATATCTTGAAGAGTAGAGTATAACTACTCACCCAGAAAATTGACTTGGGAAGGAAATTTTTAGGAAAATCAGAAGAAATAATTATGATGCATTATGGAACCCTGAATGAATGAGATAGGGGGGAAAAGACCAACACCCCCACCTATTCAATGTTGGGGTTATAAGAGAGATCATAATTATAGATATTTCTCTCACAGAGGTGAAAAAGTGAGATATGTTCACAATGTATAGCAAGTTGAAATAGTGGAAGTTGGCTACATGATCTAAAAGAAAAATTAGAGAGATGGTAAAGTCATGTCCAATGGAAATGAATGGACTGAGCACCAAGGAAGATTGAACATATTTCTTTTAGGTTCCTATGACTTTCTTTTGGGATGGATTGGTTGGACCAACACCATGATATCCTAGACTATCATAATAAGGAATTTACTTGCTGGGATAGGAAAGGGAACCTAAGGACGGTGTAGGGAATTCTCATGGCAATAAATGTTAGAGAAATATCAGCATTGCAACTGAAGAAAAGTTACAAGAAAGAATGTCAAATATTTGTAGCTCATATAGAAGAGACACCTAAATATAGGGTGTCAAATATTGAAGATTTTTCAGTCTAATAGAGGCCAATGTTAAGATAAAGAGGAAGACCTATTCTATGCAGATTGATATATCATGATTCGAGTATTCTAATAAAGAAAGATAGAGTGTATACATGGAGAGAGTGAAAACATCTCCAAGGATTAGTCCTTCAACTTGGAGATAGCACCTCCATTTTTTATATCATAGTGCGAAGCGGAAGCATGGTATGAAGGTGATCTGAATTTATGCAGGAACACAACAGAATACACAAATAACCATGAATACAAAGATGCAGTGGAAATAACACTTCATTTCATTAATATCAAAGAACTAAAATTTGTTTACAGACAGAATGGAAATAAAGTAGCTAGGGCGTTCGTAGCTTATCTCTGATAAGAGATGTGGAAGCTACAGGCTCGAAGGACTATATATTATTGAGAAACAATGGAAACCCTAAACATCCAAAAACCTAACCCTAGGAGATGAGATGGCAGAATATGGGCCCCATCGGGGTAAATTTGTACATCAATTTCCCTTGGTCGTAACTTTGGCATACTATCTTCGTTTGATGCACATGATACATCATTAGAAAGATCTATCTGAGGAATAAAACTACCGATAGTGAATACCGAGTCCGGTACAAACTCATTTTCATCGAATGTTTGATGCCCAAAAAACGTCGTTTAGGGCCTCAAAATGGCTTCGAAAGTTTAGGACCCATAAAACTGCCAAAAATAGAAAATTGTGCTACAATTAAGGAAAATGAAAAATTGAAAGAAACAATGGTGGGGGTCCAAGTGGAATAAGTAGGTGGCCACCAATATCCACCTGGATCATTCCTCCCCCCTTAGGAACAAATTGTCCCCATTGGGTTGAGTTCCTCCATGAGATGAGGAAACTTCTGTTGAACTTGGTCCTTGGTGAGCCACTTGCCCTGGTGAAGGAGTTGGATTGTTTTGAAAACTCAATATAGTTGGATCCTCTACTGGCGAGTGTTCTTGATCTGTGTGTCCATAATATGATCAGTTGTGGCTGGTTCCATGCAGTTTGGATTTAACTTTATTGGTGTGAGTTGTTCTTCCATGTCGGATGTGTCCAGTAGAGGTGGAAAGTAGGGTCGAAGGAGGTCCACATTGAACACTAGGTGCATACCAAGGAATGGTGGAATATTTAAATTGAAGGCATTGTCCCCTATTTCCTTGGTGATGGTGTATGTCCCATATCAGAGCAGGCGAAGCTTGCGGTGGGGTCCAACAAGGCGCTCCTTCTGCTAATGTAGACACACTTTGTCACCCACCTGGAAGTTGAGTTGCAATCAATGTTGATCATGCTGCTACTTGTACTTAGTATTGGCTCTGCCAAATATGTCATGAAACTATTGACAAACGTGATGAATGCACTCAATGAAGTTGTTCACCTTAGTAGCTTCAAACTGGACATGAGCTGAATAAGCCTGAGTAGTTGTAAAGGGCATGGCTACGTCAATGGGACATAGTGGTTGGAATCCCAAGCCCACCTGAAAAGAGTTGTGGTCGGTTGAGTTGTGGAGGGAACAATTATAGATAAGTTGTACATAGCGGAGGCTCTCATCCCATGTTCATGGATGCTTTGAGTTGTACATGCGCAAAATGTGTACGATCATCTTGTTGACGACCTCTGTCTGGCCATCAGTTTGGGAATGGAAAGTTGTGGACTTGGTGAGCTTGGTGTCCAGCATTGACTAGAGGCTGGACCAAAATGTACTAAGGAACCTATTGTCTCGATATGAGATGATAGACTGTGGGATCCCAAAGTGTACCCACACTCGTTCAAAGAAGATTTTAGTTTCTGCTGTGATATTCTTCTTGCAGGCCGCCATAATGACCATCTTCGAGAATCTGTCGACGACCATGAAAACACAATCGTTGCCATGCTTAGTAGAAGGAATGCCCGACATGTAATCCATGGAGATGGATTCCCAAGGTTGACTAGGGGTAGGAACTGGAGTATAGAGTCCTTGCTTCTTAGTGGTCAGTTTGGCAATGGTGTGGGCAGTGGAGGATCTGATGTATTTCCCGACATACTGTCGAAGGTGTGGCCAATAGAAATACTTTTGTGGTACTGCCACTGTTTTATCGACCCCAAAATTCCCAGCGACCTGACTGTAGTGCGCTTCCAAAATCATCTTGGCACGCTTGCTTGAAGGAACACAAAGGTGTCCTAGATGACATAGTAGTGCATCCTACAGGTGAAAATTTGGAACGTGGTTACCCTCCAAGAGTGTCTTGTATGTGTGGAAAAATTATGGATCGCTCTTGTAGAGAAGCGGCCAATGATAAGTCTCATGCCCACAAGAGTTGAGCACGGTGGTTATCGCCACGATCAGTGGTCAACTGAGGCAATTTGCAACATTATTGGTGCTGCCCTTCTTGTACTTGATGTTCAAATGAAACTATTGTAGATATGTGGACCAATTTTGATGGAGATCGTTTTGCAACTTCCCTTGTGTCTGTATGAACTACAGGGGTCGGTGGTCTGTGTCGATGATCGTTTCCTTCCCAAAAATGTAATTTTTCCATTATCGGAAATCATGCACAATGGAATACATTTCTTTGTCATAAGTGGGATACTTTCGGACTGTGTTGGACAATGTCACATTATAATATGCCATTGGATGCCTCTGTTGAGTAAGAACTTCCCCAATAGCATAGTCAGAGGCATCTGTCTCGATCTCAAATGGTTGTTACAAGTTTGGTAATGTGAGCACTGGGGCACAACTGAGGCGATGTTTCAATTCTATGAACGACTTCTGTTGATATTCTGACCAAAATAATTTTTCTTTCTCTCCTCCCTTGGTGACTTGACTCAAGGGCCAAGTGATATGAGAGAATCCCAACACGAACCTGCGGTAGAAATTAGCAAGACCCAGAAAGTTTTGAAGCTCTGTTAGGGTGGTCGGTGCTGGCCAATCCCAGATGAATTGGATTTTGGTTGGATCCACATGTACCCCATTCTAATCAATAATGTATCCCAGATACTGAACCTGGGTCATGCCAAAAGTGCACTTCTCCAAATTGGCACACAACTTATGTTTCCGCAGTGTTTGGAAGACCTGTCGAATGTGGTGGAGGTGCTCTTCCCAAGTCTAGCTAAAGATCAGGATGTCATCCAAGTACACTACTACAAATGAGTTGGTGAATGGCCGCAAGATGTTGTCCATCATCCTCATGAATGTTGTGGGAGAATTCGTCAATCCAAAAGGCATGACCAACCATTCGAAAAGGCCCTCCTTGGATTTGAAGGTAGTCTTCCACACATCAGACAGTTTGATTGGTACCTAGTGATACCTGGACTTCAAGTCGATCTTGCTGAAATATTTTTCCCCTTTTATTTGGTCTAGAAGGTCATCAAACTTTGGGATTGGGTACCTATTTCGGACAATGATCTTTTTCAGTGCTCGATAGTCAATACAGATTCTCCAAGTCCGGTCCTTCTTCTGCACCAACACGATCGGGCTCCCACAGGGTGATGAACTTGGTCGGATGTGACCTTTCTGTAGTAGCTCCTAGATCTTCCTCTTGATCTCATCATTATATAGAACAAAGTGTTGATAGATTAGTCCATTGGGGAGTGACACACCTAGGGTCAGATCAATGGTGTGCTTGACCTGACAGTGCAGAGGCACCCCTGCGGGTGAGGTGAATATGTCCCGGTACTCCTCCATGACCTTGACCATTTGTTGTTGTCATGTGGAGGAGACCTTTTTGGAGGTCGTGGCCACAATATTCTTCTTTCCCTGTGGGTGGATCATTAGGAAAAAAAATTCCCCGGTTTTGGAAATGAGCTTACTGCATTGTTTTGTAGTAACCAAAGAGATATCAATAGGCGGTGATACCTCTGGTATCCTGTACAACTTATTTCCCAAGGTAAAAATAACAGCACGAGGTCAAGACTCATACAAAGAATGTCACTTCCACAAGTATGGTTGGCCTAATAATACATCACAAACATCAAGAGGAGGAATTTCACATAATACCTCATCGGTGAAGGGATTGATGTTGTAGGAAAGGTTCCACTGTTGGTTGACGTGGAGGTCCCGTCCTTGGTGAAGCCACCCGATGGTGTATGGTTGTGGGTGTGTTGTGGTCGAAAAGCCCAACTGCTTCACAACCTCTTCTGAAATGAGGTTCTTTTGGCTCCTATTGTCGACAATGAACTATAGCGGGGAACCCTTTACCCACATCTGGGAGTGGAAGAGACGATCCTCCTCCTCTGGATCTTCTGGTTCTTCCTTTTGGATCTTCATGGTGGAAATGGTGGCATTGGGATCCACATTGATAATATGCTTCCCTATGGCATTCCCCTTCTGAGGTTTTGATTCAATGTTGGAGCATGCATCTAATTCAGAAGCCCTCATCTCGGCCACTAGTGACTGTATAGCCCGACACTCACTTGTGTTGTGAGTGGAGCTCTTATGGAACTCACACCACTTTCTCATGTCCTTATTCGGCTTCACGATTTTGTTCTTTTCTTGCAGATTTGGTAGGTTGTCTTGAGCCGCCATGCCTTGGATTTGTCCTTTATTATGCGGTTTGGGGGCACCTTTCGCTTTCTTTTAATTTGCAGATCCAAAGTCTCGCTTCTTTTGTTTGAATTTCTGCTCAATCTTGGCAGCATACCGATATGTCGTACCAAGAGAGGAGATGTCGAGGAACTCCATTTCCTCCTGAATGTATCTATACAAAAAACTACAGTACTTCAACACCAATTTTTTCTCTGAATCTTTAATACCCAACTTTTTGCGTAGGGTATGGAACAGATTCGCCAGCTCATGCACATCTTGATCTCTTTTCTGCTGCAGTGTAGTCCATTGTATGTACTTGTCCTCATAGCTCCCTGTGGGATAATATTGTTCCTTGATGGCATGTCAAAAATAATTCCAAATGGGTACGAACGAGAACAAAGAGGGTTCCTCCTCGTCCTTTTTCTCACAGTAGGTTTCCCACCAATCCTTGACATGGGGGGTGGCTTTGAGCAATGAAAAAATAATCTTCTCTCGGTTGGAAAAGTCATGAACCAAGAAATATCCTTCTAATAGATTCAACCATATATCTATGGTGCTTGCATATATTTGGCCATCAAATATGGGAATGTAAAAGTTTACTTGTACCTTAAAAGGGGTTGTGCCTCCATAGTGGTTGTTAGATGCATATGCACCGCCAGTGGGCAATCGTTGAAGGATCTGGGTGAAGTTATACATCATCGTGTTGCTTTTTTTTTCAAGGGCCTACTCGAGAAATATTTTGATAGGATATCCTGCTCCCTCGTCTTTATTTCATCCCCCATGGGCAACCGTCAGGGTTTGTGAGGCTGATCTTGCAAAGGTTCAACCAGATCGAGCCCTAACTCCTTATACCCCGACCTCATTGGGGACATGCAAAGAAGGATCGATAAAGAGAAGACCTCTCTGATACCACTGATTTGAATTTATACAGGAACACAACATAATACACAAATAACCATGAATACAAAGATTCAGTGGAAAGAATACTTCATTTCATTAATATCAAAGAACTGAAATTTGTTTACAAACAGAATGGAAATAAACTAGCTAGGGCACTGGTAGCTTATCTCTGAGAAGAGATGTGGCATCTATAGGCCTCTGAACTTTGTGTTATAATGAGGCTCTAAGGCCTATACATTTTTAAGAAACAATGGAAACCCTAAACATCCAAAAACCTAATCCTAGGAGATGAAACGCCAGAATATGGGCCTCGTCGGGGTAAATTGGTACATCAATTTTCAGGGGTCGTAACTTTGGCATACTATTTCCATTTGATGCACATGATATATCGTTAGAAACAAATATCTGAGGACTACAACTGTTGATAATGAATTTTTAGTTAAGAAAAGACTAATATTCGTCGGATGTTTGATGCCCAAAAAATGTCGTTTAGGGCCTCCAAATGGATCTGGAAGTTCAGGACCTGAAAAACTGCCAAAGATAGTAAATTGTGCTACAATTAAGGAAACTGAGAAATTGAAAGAAACAACTGTGGGGGTCTAAGTGGAATAGGCAGGTGGCCACCAATATCCACCTAGATCAGAAGGGAATCAATATGGAATGATAGAAGTTGATTATGCATGTCAGGTTAAAAACGAGATGGGTCAAGATAGGAGGATGTAATGGTTCATTAAGAAAATCCAAGCATTGATATGTTCAGTCAAGGAAAGGTTAAAGCAATTTCTTCAAGAAATAAATTGGTGTTAAATATCCAAGTTTAATCAGAGAACATGATTGGAAATGTAATTTGGTCATGCAAAAGTTGGATCAGAGGGATCCAAGTAATAGTGGAATGC
The DNA here is from genome assembly GCA_000966675.3 of Picea glauca. Lineage (NCBI taxonomy): Eukaryota > Viridiplantae > Streptophyta > Pinopsida > Pinales > Pinaceae > Picea > Picea glauca. The sequence continues at coordinate 67,092 of JZKD02S1146841.1, read as the reverse complement.
TGAAAATTAATATCAACATAATATATGGTCACAAGTGTGAAAAGTAGATAAGAAATATTATAGCATGGACATATCAAGTCAAGAAAAACTTAAAAATTAAATGAATTTATAAAGAGAAATCAATAAGGAACCATGAAGAAGAAAATGGTTCTACGTTTGGTTTTGAATGCAAAAGAGATGGTTCTTGACAAGAGTCCATCTCAAGTGGCATAGATCCATGAGTGACATTCCTAGAGGTTAGAAGTATCATTGGAAATTATGATGATAAATTAAAAGCAATGTTAATTACTTCTAGTTAATTATATGCATCTTGTGAAGATGACATATGTGCATCCTTATAGTATACTAGAGATTGGCTATGCAAGTCAATTTTGAGGCTAGTTGGCTAAGAAAAGAGAAGAGAATGGTACAAGAAACCTCAAGTGCTAAAGTATTCAATCAGGAAATGGATAAAGTAGTTCAATCCCAAAAAGTAAATGGATATTGAAGAACCAAAGTCTATAAGACAACATGTTTTGAAGTATAATTTGTCCAAGCGTGAGTTGGGTTAGATGGATACAGGAAATAAATGAATATTGAAGGTTAATAACATCATAGTATTTGGTTAGAAATACAAAAATAACCAAGAGTGATTTGGCTAGAAAGTGCTCAGGTCAGAAATAATCTTGTATGGTGATTACAATGAGAGAAAAAGAAGATTCTAGAATCCGGGAAGAATTGAAGACTTATGGGATCAACAAGGAAAAGTGATGCAGGGAGAAAGAGGTTGATGCAATTATTGTAGAAACAATTATTTTATGACTTGTTGGACAACCACACACAGAAAGAGAGAATTATTGCATGTTTGCAAGTGTTTCTATTGATGTTGTTGCATATGGAAGGAAGCAACATAAAGCTAAAGTGTTTATTACAAGGTTGATAAAGGAGGCATAAGAGCTTCTATTATTATTAGCTAATTAGGTAGCATGAAATTCATTTAATGGTAGCTATGCAGGTAAGTATTTCTCTTGAAATTATGTTTCATAATGGCCGAAGGGAAATTTAGGTAAGAGTTTCTCCAGATATAATTTTTATAAAATACATTATTGTATTATTTGAATGCATTAATGGGAATAAGATACCACTAGGTGTGGTAAAGGTTGGAGGCATGTAATAATTATCAAAGCTTCTTAGCTTTTGAATACACACACTGACATAGTAGCATGTCATGTTAATTTGGTTATGAGGTAATAACCAAAGCAATAAAGGGTATGAACATGTCATAGGAATGGATGCCAGAAAATCTAGTCATGTATGAGACCATGACATGGTTGGTTATGGAAAGGCTATGAACGGCACAAATATCCAATGAACTTCCTACTTATAAATAATACTTGGACTGCAACCTTTTTTCTAACGCCAATGAACACCATAGGATTATATTCTTGGTATAGTGTTCGGGTTGAAAAGGAAGGCATCCAAATAATTGAGAAGACAATAGGAAGTGTATGGAGAATGTGTCAAGGCATTTTCCATATCTCCAATTTACCAATGGTGAGATACATGACTTAGATATAGAGAATTATCAAACTCAATGCAAATGTGTATTGAATAGATATGCATCAAGAGTTGCACTCATGCATAGTAAGTGGTAGAGTTGCACTCATGCATGATAGAATTGTATTCTTGAATGCATTTGTTGAATGTGTTTTTTGAATGCATGCATATATGATATTGAATGGAAATAATTATCCTAACATCAGAAATGTTACTAACTCATGGAGTTGAGAACATTTCAGGAGTTGTTAAACATTGCAATAGGAAAGTTGCAAGTCAAGTAGTCACATGAGCATTGACTATAGGAAAACAAATTATGTTCAAGAAATGGAGTAATGAACTTACTGATATAAATTGTGAACATGCATAGGCATAGAATGATAATTCATTATCTTTGATAAATTGTTTGATAGTGTGAATTGAATTGTTAAGTGTAGACAATTCTAAGATCACTTCGTAAGGTTTTGGTACATATTGCAATGAAAGTATGATGTATAGGAAATACTAACAATCTGTTGGATGACTGCAAGATGGAAGCATTGCAGGAAAAATGGTATTCAATATGGTGTTTGTTGAAATCCATAAGGAAGACTGCATCCTACTATTGCAACAACCATGAAAAATTTATGAGATAGAATTTCATATTTTGTGGAAAATTTGAATTCCTTATGAAATGCGTTTGAGTTTCTAAATGAATTATTATAACATTCTCTCATGATAACTGCATGTGTGTGATGCAGATGAGATAATATTGATTAAAGTTGGAATGCTTGGAAGAACAACTACTGTTGGAGACATTGGAGCCCTTTAAATGAAGAACCTTGGTGAGGTTCTGGTAATGAGTTAGAGCTCTCCTTGTGTGTGAAATCCTTGGAAATATGGATTGTTGAAAGAATGTGTAGCAGTGAAGGGATACCTGACCCTGGAAGGGTGAGTGCCACAAGGATGAGGCAACTCAAGAGTGCTTATGGCATGGTAGTTGTCATAATGAGGGTGTGTCAAATGGAATGGTGAGATGAATTATTTCATGAAGCATCTCTATGGAATAGAGAAAATGACTTCCATCTATAGTAAGAATACAAGAAATGGTGCTTGAAAGAAGAGTACGATGTGGATAACAAGCTTCCAATAGAAAAATCTTGGATATTTTTAAAGAATTTTTGAATTGTACATGGCATTTAATGCACCGAGGACAGTGCATAAATAAGGGGATGAGATTGTAATATCCCAAGATCGAGCCCCAATTGTAAATGTGACTATAAATATTTTTTATAGGCTAGTGAGTCGGGTTATTATAGGCCATAAGGATTATGTGATTATTAGGTCGGAGAGACTAGATGCTAAAGGTCAGTGAGCCTATTTATGTATATGTAAACACTCATATCATTAATAAAGTACATCGTTGTGTGTATACCAACCACGATAAAAGAGTATGGGGGACTAAACTCCACTGGGAAGGGAAAGGGGGGCCTAAGAGCCTAGGAAAGGAGCTAAGCTAGAGGGCCTATTTCGAAGGGAATATTATATTATATTCCCAAAGACTCAGGTTTGGATATAACTCATGTTATCCTAAGTTCCTTTAGGGGAAAGGAATGAATTACAAGTGGAGCCTATGAAGCTTCATGAAGAAAAGTGTCCAATTTGGGACATGCATACAAAGAGTTGGAAATTTGTGCATGAGGGGGATCCCAGCTGGCATTCTTCCTATTCACGATGAAACCATTCTTTCAATTGGTTCCATACCCTCCATCACTTGAACTCTCTCTCAGAACACACGCTTTGAAAAGTAACTTGTACTTCCTATTAAGGACATCTCCATGTACCTTACTAAAGGCCATTGATGCCATCACCTATATGTCACCCTATTTTCTATTTCTTCCATCATCGTTCCTTGCCTTAACGTGGTTGTTGAATTTCACTGTTCCATACTTGAATTATGTGGTTTTCTTCACCTTAACCTGTACCTGTTTTACTTAAGAGTTGGACTGAAGAAGCGAGTTGTCAGGCCCATGGGTCTGAACAAGTGGGTTGTCAGGTCCATAGACTGAAGAGGTGGGTTGTCAGGCCCGTGAGAAACTCTCTCCAAGTGAGAGAATTGTTGGGAATTGATTTCTTGAGGGGTCCCAACTGTAACTCCGCTTCTCTAAGACTTTTGGTCCGACCTATTGCGAAAGCCGTGGTAGGGAAGTGGGGCAACTGAAGGACTATTGAGCAGAGAAGGGGCACACTTCCTGGGGTGAGATAGGCATGTGGGGAATGAGAGACTGTAGGTTGTTAGTTTGATTTGTCTCCTGGGAACAAATCCTTCATGTTGTCTGAGATACTGTTAGGTAGATAGAGAGGTAGTGGAGTTATTTCAATGTAAGGTGGACTAGGTCCACTATATTATTAAATAAGGCCCACTATGGTAGCTAGATATAATAAATGGGTAGTTAGATATAATAAATGTAAGAGTAATTATTAGAAGGTTCTGCTTCTAGAAGACTCCTCCTCTAGAATGTTCTTAGGTGATGCTAGCACTATATAAAGGGGTTCAAGCAATGTAATGGGATATGAAGAGAAGTATTGTATTTGAGTGGTAGCTCAAAGGAGGATGCCCCTTCGAAGAGGCAAGTGAACAAGAGAGGATCCCTTCCATAATAGGATTCATTGTATGGTGTTTCCCTACCTCAAGGGTTTTCTTATAATAAAGTGTGGTTTTCATATATTATTTGTAGATGTATCCTGTTGTATTTTGTATTCAAATATTTGGCTCTTAAAAAGTGGTATCAAAGCACTTTCCTTGGCAGGAAGTGTGGGAAAATACTTTTATTCTTTGCAGATTTATTTTTTCGGAGAAGAGAAAAAGGAGGGTCACGACATTTCAGATTATTTCTATAGGTTTTGGGGCAAAATTTGCAAAAACATGTTGTAGATATAAGTTCCTCTCAGGAAAACACCCAAGTTAAAAAAAAGAAAAAAAAATCGTCCAAAACAAAGTCAGGGAAGTAAAGTTATTGAAATCTTAAAATCTATTATATTCACTGTTTTTTTTTCCACAGACGACCGTGTTCTTTTTCTGATTTTTGTAGCAGCTGGGGCTCAATTTTTTAAAAATAATTGTAGATTTGAGTTCCTGTCACAATTTCACCTAATTTCAAAAAACAAAATCGTCCAAATCTGAGCTCTAGAAGTGAAGATATCGTTGGCTTAAAATCAACTATTTTTGGGGGGTTTTCGTGACAGCGACAGGACTACAAAGTTCATAACTTTTCATAGGGTGCTCAGATTGCTACCATATTAGTTCCATTGGATAAATAATTTTAAGATATTTCTTTTGATATATTATATGTGTTGTTTTCGATAGATATATGTTCTCAAATAATGGCGGAAATCAAGACAACAATTCAAGAGTTCAAAGTTGAAATGCAACATATTCTAGAGAAATGTATTCAAGAGCTCAAAGTTGAAATGCAACATATTCAAGATGAATGTATTCAAAAGTCCAAAATTTCAATGCATATTATGGACGAATATAACCAAGAAAGATATGCTTGGTATGATTTTGAGGTCGATTGTGATGATTGGTATATGGACAGTTGTAATTTATGGATGATAACTATTTCCATATTCTATTTGATGACACTACTCCTCCTCAGGTAGAGAACTTCATGGAGAGTAAACACGATCATTCATTGCATATTATTCTTCAATTTTTTTCTTCTCCTGTCGCAATGAATGCATTTTTTGTTGGTTCTTAATATTTCGATCCACATGACCAGTGTCAATATTTAGAGCATCATTTTCAGTTGGTTCTTAAGTTCCAATATCTTCATCATGGATTTCACATGAGCACTTGGACATGGGACCCAGGTTCACAGTGGCAGTTCAACTACTTCAACATAGTGGCTCACATTTATACATGGGACCTTGGTTATCTAGTCTTCTTCAGCATTATGATCCACAATTATCCATGGGACCATGGTATATGGTTTTCCACCCTCATAAAAAGCATCGAGGACAACACTTTCATAAGGGGGATGGAATGGCCCAAAGGGGTTGGATCCAATGGTGGAAAGTGAGGAGTTTTTCACCATTGGGCAAGATTCAATTCCCGTGAGGGCCTAACTTGAAGCCATGGGGGAACCTTGAGGTAGTGGTTGAAGGTGTGGTTGCACCCAGAGATACTATATTAAATGATATCGTGACCCGTTCACACATAAGTGGATCAAATCCCACCCCCATGTCCTTCAATTTTCCAAGGTGTAGGATAGTCGGTGACGGAGTGAGCTGTTAAGGAACTCTGTGATGTTAAAGTCACCGGTTCGAAACCTACAGGGACAAAAAATCTAGCCATGTTAAGGGTTGGTCTGGCTCAGGATGGGTGCGATCCCCTGGTGATTTTGATGGCTTAGATGCCCCTGAGTCACGGTTTCTTAGCCACAAGTTAGTCCCACATGTCATGGACAAACTAACAAACAAACAAAAAAATAAGGGGGATGGAATGTTAGGTAGCTAGAGAGGCAGTGGAGGCCATTCAATGTAAGGTGGACTATGTCCACTATATTATTAAATAAGGCCCATTATGGTAGTTAGATATAATAAATGGGTAGTTAGATATAATAAATTTAAGAGGACTTCTTAGAAGGTTCTGCTTCTAGAATATTGATCCGGATTATTTTCGGCACAAAATGAGATCGGAGATATAATAAATAAATGCACAGAGATATCACAAATATTCAATAATATAACAGAAATGTATCGAAGATGCAACCATAAACGCAGATATATAGTAATACATGATTTCTAATAATGAAAGAAATGTACAGAGACTGTAAAAATACAGAGTGGAAGACTCGCTAGAATGGTGGCAACTTATCTCCGAGAAGAGATGTGACGGCTACTCGCATTCGCAAGAAGATGATTACAATGAGGCTCTGAAGTCCTTTTTACAATAAACAGGAATGCCAAAAGTCCTAGACATCCAAAAACCTAACC
>JZKD02S1146841.1:33359-57288 GCA_000966675.3 Picea glauca | reverse complement strand
AGTTGGTGGTCTTAAATCAAAGATAAGTATCAATTGTGTGTTAATTTACATGTTGTGTATTTATACATGTGTTTATGATTATGGGTTTTTCCTATGAATGTTGCATGTATGTTTTTACTATTATTTCTACATGAATCTGTATATTTGTATAATATATTTGTCTATTTTAAATTTGTATAAATATATACAGTAGAAATGAAAAACTGTAATGTGGCATAGCTCGACGGCCTAAGGCCAGGGATGTTACAATTGGTCGATGGTGCAAATAACTACATTAGTGGATTCATGGTTTATGTCGTGAACTATGCTCGTGGATCTAGGAATGGATCAATGTATGGATCCGTTTATGGTTCATTTATCTATGAAGATGGACTCACATGTGGATTATTGGATGGTTCAATTGACTACACTACTAGATCCATTGATAGATCAATGGATGGTTCAATTATCTATGCAGGTAGACTCGTAGGTGGATCGATGGATGTTGCAAATAACTACACAAGTGGAGGAGATGGTGGAGGAGGAGGAGATGGAGGATTTTCATCATATAAATATGACCCAGATGAAGAAGACAGATGAACATGTCTCATAATTCGTCACCTTTCCTCAAAAACTAGGATGAGGATACTAGCAATATGATGAATCAATAATGTCATATAATAGGGATGATCCCATAGATTTTCACAAGCTCAAGATCTTGTACAATGACTCTATGCCACACTAGCGACATTCCATAGCTATCCATAAGTGCACAAAACCGATCTGTGATCTGGTGATATAATCTATGATCTGGTCTTTGTGGAATGCAAAGTATACACCCCTCAAGTAGATCATCGAGCCAATCCATATATACTCAAGCTAGGGAGGAGGCTTGTCACTAATGTATGTGCCAATATCTACAAAATAATAGACACCAATAATTAGACAATGCAAACAAAATCTTATAACTAACTACATGTGCATTAAGTAAGATAAAAAGTATGGAACTAGAATAGGAAAATGATAATGATAATATTACTTCTTATGTATAGTGGCTTGATTATAGTAAATTGGATGCTATAACATCCTCACCATGTCCATCCTTGTATATGGAAACTATATAAAATCGAACATATGATAATTTATACACCCACCAACCTACATAGGTAATTTGTTTATCCCTTGATCGGAAACAACTACCCCCATATGAACATATGCACATCATTCATCAACCTAGGAGATTGGAATTCAAATGTTAACTAAGTCACCAAAAAACGTATTTAAAAATCATGGAAACAACTTATAAGGAAGGGGAAAATATGCCTCCCCTCCAACATGTTATGGACATGATCCAAAGCAATACAAAACTATTGTTCAAAAATGGTAGACCACCTAATCACCCTAGGCCTATATAATAGACTATCTACATAATGCAACATAGGGAAACTAATGTGTTTTCCATCAATGGTATGGTGTGTTGGAATGGTGATGAAGAGGCTCAAGCACCTAACCTTCTATGATAAAAAATCATGTAATATCAACTAGCCTCTAGTAACCTAGAACTCACTAGGGTGGATAATGTATACACTAACATATATTTGCACATATGCTAGTTGATTCTCTCTAGCAACATCATGCAGTAGATCATGGAAATGAGGAAAATCCTCCCCCCTCCTGGATAGCCTAGTGATGTAATAAATATCCCCCTTTGTGGGAGGGTAAGGTTAGGCATATCTACCCCTTCCCTCCTACTCTCCAAATGTAGGAAAATTCAAATGAACTAGACTCAAATTGGATAAGTTTCAAATTCATCTTATGCTATGTGGGAGAGGAAAGTATTTAAATGGATCTTACTATACAAATGATGGGTTGGGTTGGTACTACATACTAGGACCAAAACTAAATGCCTACCTATGTGATCCTAGCAAAGAATCATTTTTTTTCAATAACTCGATGTTTCCCCCAAGAGAGTTGGCCTCATCATAAAACTTAAGAATGCTAACATCCAACAAAATATAACAAGTATGAGCTATAATTGGATGAAGAATCAAATCTCTCTCCCTCGCCTTGGCCTCCCATGTACACTCAAAGTTATATGGGTTAACTTGTGTCTGTTGTTATCTCTAATTCACATACAAATATCATAATGTTGAATATATCCATAAAATAAGAAATCTATACTAAATCACTACTTGTAATATTCATTCAATATTGAAATTATTATTTTTTTGCATAAAAACACTATATAATTGTATGGTGTGCCTTTTTTCCAATGAACACATTATCAAAAATCTGTTATAGTTTTTAAGTTCATAATAAATGATAGTGCTACTAAATTTCACATAATGCACCATAGATGGTGTTCTTCACAAAATTTTCAAGCACCATCATGGTGTGTCTGTACATCCATAAGTGCACCAAAAACTGTGGGAAATTTTTATACACTAATGTTTGTACATCCATAAGTGCACCAAAAAGTGTGGGAAATTTTTATACACTAATATAAATAGCATACCCCTGAAGCAGGGGAAATGGAAAAGTGAAGTAAAATTGGGTGGTTATGTTGTTCAAAGATCAAGGGATTTTTTTTTTGTGAAAATGAATACTTCAAAAGGTCTTCTAGTGGGGGTAAATGTGAATGCACATACGATGGAAGGATGTCATGAAGGAGTTCCTAAGATCCTTGATTATTGTTAAGTCAACCCAATTAATGTTTCTAATGGTGCTTTCAAGAGCAATACAATGGTGATATATAAAGGGAATCTTCCAAGGACTATTGGGGTAGGAAAAAATAGAGGGTTGTTATGCATCATGAAATTTTCTTGGGTCACTGATACAATTCAATTAGAGGTTGGAAACCACTGATTAAAATGAGCTCCATAGTCCAAAGTGCATGAGGGAGTCATCTCTTTAACAATTTCTCAAGAATGGAGTTCGATCCAAAGTGCATACAAAATTCACCCATACAAGGACGAGGAAAAACCTTCCAATTGAGATGACTATTGAAGCTCCAAACCCCCTAACTATTCTTTGTATGATTTCTCATTGTAATCAATATATCCACACAATTTCATTTAGAAAATTGAATACATGAACACTTGAATGGTGTTTTGCCTCTTCAATTTGGGTTATATAAGTATGAAGATAACATGAAAAGAAATGTTATGCAAAGCAAACATAATCCAAAAAATTACAAACACTAATAATAAAGCATCTAGTGATGAGTTTGGAGAGCATCATGTTAGTCCCTAAAGTTGCACTCGACTGCTAAAGGGTAAGCTAGGGCATCATTGATTTATTGCAAATTATTTTAAGGTTTTATGATTTGGTTTTTGTAGAGTGGTTGAAAACTGGGTCAAGATTACAATATGACATGAAAATCAAGATAAACACATAACATATCCCACTGAATGAATAATAGGTAGATACATAGATGGATTAAACCAATTTAAGAAAAAGGAAAGTGAAGTCTTCAATTTGTCAACTTCACAAGAGTTTTTGTCTCAATATATTATAAAGAAACAAGGGTATCATCTTGACCTCATTACTTGAAAATTATCTCTACAGCAAAATCTTCACTGTATAAATTAACATTCAAGAATAAAAAAGCATTGCAATCCGAATAATAAATTCAAGAATCAAGAATGAAATAAAAGAGTAGAAAAAAGAAGGTCTAACCATCCATATGCCTTTGCTATTGAGTGTCAATTGAACATAAATGTCTTTTACAATAAGCTCCACAAAAAGTTTCTATGGATCTCCAATTTTTCCTTTGATTGTAACTCTCCTTTTGCTGGTCGATGGCATTTCAGACTTGATTGTAGTTTGAGCAACGAGATCATTATCTGACACTGTCTCCCCTTTAACATATTCCTCGGGAAGAATTTCAATTTAGGGCTCCCATCTAGGTCTCTTACTTCTTCTCTTCTTAGTTACCTTGATATCATAAGACTCATCTTTCACAGGGTTTTCATCAGAAATATCTCGACTCTGTTTAATGGTTTTCCTTCCTCTGCCCTTTTTTTGCTTATTGGATTGAGTGATAGGTTTTAAGGATTGTGTGAGCCAGTTCCAGGGCTTCTGTAATTCGTCCAGGGAAGACATGACTAGGGTTTTAATCAGGACTTGATGGAACAAACTGCCTTTAGCATTAGTGGAAATTGACTACACTTTCTTGGACATTTTTGTCAAACTTGACTGCACTTTCTTGGACATTATTGTCAAACTTTTAAGCAGAAAATAAGGAAGATTTAAAGGGTAATCATCGTTTAGATGAATCAGTATTCTGATATGGTAGATCTAGACCAATGAAAACCTTCCTTTGCAGGTGATGTACCTGTGAATCACCACCAGAGCAGTGTGCCATTCGGGTTGAACCCAGCTGTGAGGTATTCCCCTTCTCCAATATGGATTCTACTTATCTGGAAGGAGGAATTGATTTACAAATTCAGTAACCACATGCTCCTTATTCCACCATCTTTCCCCTCCAACCACGAGCCTACAAGCCTTTGTTATAGTCTTCTTTGTCACTAACATCAACATCTTATCGATTTTGACCTCATGACCATCGAAGTTCAGAGCGAATTCCATGGAAACCTTCTCATCATAACCCTGAAATGTGGTGAGAAACTCAAACCACCCGGTGTCCCTGAATCTTTGGGCCATCTGAGGATAGGCTTCAATAAGTTCAACACCTTCTGGTTCTATTCTGGCAACTTGTCCACTCCTCTTTGGCGCCATTAAACTCAATTATGCAACCGTCGTCCTTGGGTTCCAAATTCACCACCTGCAATTGTTAGTGTATTCTATTGTTTTGAATGGATACTTGCATTTCTCCCTGCAAGCCTGAATTAAGCCAACTCAAACAGGTAACATATAATGATCATCAAGAAATAGGTGATTTTGAAATGAACCCTGCGTGCGTGCATAGCAATTATATTCTGAAACTGTTGGATTTGGAAATGATTGCAAAGATTTCATGGGAGCACACAAACTCTCAATTCATGAATCGTGTCATCATAACTAAATCGGGATGGCAGGTGGAAGTTATGGCATGATTATTTGGTGCTACGAGAATAGGCTTATTTCCATAGCACATTTGACAACTTGAAATTTTGAAATTCAAACGGCATAAAAGGAGACACCTCAATTTTAAACAATGTCTTTTCAAAATCAAACTTAAATAAATCATCAAAGACTATAATTCAAACCACGAAATACCAAAATCTAAAAATGGAAAACAACTAAAAATGGAAAATGAGGAATGGGTAGGGAGGGTTTAGGACAAGGGTTTCTCACTAAACCAAGACAAAATTAGAGACTAACATTGGCTCCTTCTAGGGATGGAGTTTTGATACTAAACTCCAAGAACTGCAGACCATTGCCTTTCCTTTATCTCTGATTCATTGATTCCCCTGCAACTGTTTGTCTTTTATTCTCAGCATAACTGTAAAAACAGGTCCATTGGGTATATGGAGTCTTTATTGAAAGGAAACCTACTATACTAACTCTAACCTGACGAGCCTTTAGATGAAATAATGATTCAATAACCTCCCATTCACTGGGCCCCCAAAAATTTCAGTGTTGTCTAAATTATGTAGGAGAAAAGTGTTATTGTTCATTACCTTGGTTATCCTGAAAGGACCATACCATAGATTATCAAACTTTCCATGTTTTTCTTTATCTTCTCTCCTAGCGTCCCATCTCAACACTAAATCTCCTTCATTGAAAACATATTTCTTAGTTCCTTTATCAAATGTAGCCTTGATTTTGTTCTCATGAGCAGTAACTTTCTGGTTAAACTGTTCTCTGGCCTGCTGAACTTCAATGAGCTGAAAAATTCTTCTTTGGACGTCATTGGGTTCTTCCTGTTCTTCTTGCATAAACTTCAAGACTAGTAGGCCCAATTGAGTTGGAAGGATAGCTTTTGTGCCATATACCATCTGGAAGAGAGATGTCCCAATAGCTTTCTTTTTGCTAATGCGATCAACCCATAGAGCAAACTTGAACTTGGAATCCCATGCTTTTTTATTTTATGCCAACAACTTTTTGATAATCCTTACCAGTGTCTTATTGGAAGATTCGGCCAATTCGTTCCCATGGGGATAGTAGGGAGTAGAATGAATCAATTTGATATTGTATTTATTGCAGAATTCAAGCATGGAATTTGACTTAAAATCCTGTGCATTATCAGTGACCATTTTTTTAGGACAGCCAAACCTAGAAAAAATATATCCCTCTAGAAATTCCATGATTACCTTGTATGTAGTATTCCGAGTTGGAATTGCTTCTATCCACTTTGTAAAATAACCGGTGGTCGTAAGAATCCATGTATGTTGTCCTAATGAGGTGGGATTAATATCTCCAATGAAATCTAATCCCCACTATTGGAATGGTCTGTGGGCAATTATTGGTTTCAGAGGCAAAGATATAAGTTTCTTCTTCCCGGAAAATTTCTGACAAGGTTCACATGCCCTAACCTGAGAAAAAATATCTGAGAATAGAACTGGCCAGTAATAGCCTGCTCTAAGCATTTTTAAGGCAGTAGCCTTCCAATGATGATGACCTCTGCAGACACCATGATGCAGATCTTGAAAGATTTGTTTAGCCTACTTTTCGTCCACACATCCCAACAGAAAACCGTTGGGATCTTTCCAAAACAGGATCTGATTAACAATATAATATTTTACAGCTCTCAACTTTAAGGATCTGTATTTTGACTTATCCAACTCTAGGTGAGATTGAAAATTCAGCAGAAAAAATATGATGTCTTTGTACCGTTCTAAAGAAACATACTTGTTGTTTATTTGTAAATCAATTTCTTCAATCTGGACAGAAGAGTCCTGTGTCATGTATGAAAGATGGTATAATCCAATTGCTTTGCAATTGGATTATATCATTAATTTGGCGAGGCCTTGTCCCTTATCAACTGGGTACACTTTATGGTGAGATTGTATTCCAATATTTTGGTTATCCATTTCCCCCGCTTACCTTCACAATCAGGCTGAACCAATATTTCTTTGACTGCACTGCTTGGGACATAAGCAGTAATTTTTTATTGAAGAATATACACTCAGAAAGATTTTAATGCCTTCACTAAGGCATAGGACTATTTTTTTATTAGATCATAATTCAATTCAAAATTCCTGAGGGTTTTTCTAAAGAAGGAGATAGGTTGTTCGTGACCTTGCTCATTTCTTTGTAGAAGAACAACGGCTATGGTATTTTCTGATGCAAATGAAAAAATCATGAACTCTTTAGAAAAATATGGGCTAATTAGAACAGGTTCTTGAACAATAACTTGTTTGATATTTTCGAAGGATTCTCTTGCCTCCAGTATCCACTTAATTTTTGCATCCTTTTTCAACATGTCAGTGATGTTTTTGACAATCTCTGCAAAGTTAGGTATAAACCTCCTTAAAAAATTAATCTTACCAATGAAGGACTGAATTGACATTTTATTTCTCGAAATGTCGATTATCTGAATGGCCTTTACTCTTTCTGGATCTATTTTAGCTCCAACATTCATCAACAACAAAGGCATCTTTTCGTACATAAAGGTGCCCCAGGGAGTGGTAAAAGTTGTTTTCTTTTTGTCTTCTTCCATTACTAATATTTGATTGTACCCTAAATATCCATCAAGCATAGAAATTCTCTTTGTGCCGACAACCTTTTATAAGACATAATCCATTTTTGGTAATGGATAATTGTCTTTCAGAGAACACCTGTTTAGATTTCAGAAGTCTACATAGAGCCTTATCTCTTAATTCTTTTTCCTGATGGGCACAAGGTTTGCTACCCATTCTGAGTATCTCAGTGGCACTATGATTTTTGCTTCTAGTAGCCTTTTCAACTCCTTCTCTATTATTGGTAACAGTAAAGGATTGAATTGCCTGAATTTCGGTTTTACGGGTTTTGATCCAGGTTTCATAGGGATTTTATGCTGAATAATTTTTGTATCAAACACTTTCAGATCTTCATAAGACCAGGAAAATATATCTGAATATTGTTTCATTAATTCAATATATGCTTCCTTCTGTTTTTTTGATAGTTTCCTGGATACTTTTACGAACCTGGGATTTGCATCCGAACTAATGTCACAGTCTTCCACATCTGTTTCTTCTATTTGGATAACAGCCTTCCCGGAGACATCATTATGATCAAATAACCTTTCTAATGGAACCAAACCCTTAGGCAAATGGTTTGTCTTCAATTCGATGATCTTGTGACCAACAATAATATCTTGAAGAACTTTTGCGGTGTGTATTTCTGCTTCTGCATCTTCGTCATCTTGATCAATTGAAATATTAGCAAAGCTTCATACTCACTAATGTTATTAGTGGTGTCAAATTCAAGTTTATATGACATTGGAATAACCTCCTTGGTAGGGGAAATAAAGACAATACCAGCTCTGGAACCTTCTTTAGAATAAGCCCCATCAAAATACATTTTCCAAACAAAATGGTCTTCACTATCTCCTACTATAGTTATTGAATTTCTGACTGATACTTCTGCCATTTCCTCATCCATATGAAAAATAGAAGAACCCAGATCATCTTCTACAACATATATAGGATGATTAGTGGGATTATCATGATCACTTACCAAATAAGCCAATCTGATTTCTCTGTATAATATTCGTTGTTCATCACACAAAACAGGTATGGTTTCATAGCTTAGGTCCATCTGCAGAGTTCCACCTACCTTTTTAGCCCAAGATCTTGAAAGAAGCATCCCAAATTTTGGTGGTATGTCAGCCACGATAACATCTAATACCACACTCTTCATAGGTAATTGGGAAAGAGTTACAACCACATCTTTCATAAGCCCAAGACATTTGAATTTCTTGGAATCAAAAGAATATAGATCATGATATGGTCTAGTAATGTCCAACCCTAATTCTTCCATCACCACCTTAGGCATGACATTATGTGAAGCACCAGAATCCATTAAGAAATTATGCAATATCTTGTCATGGATATTTAGTGAAATGTAAAATGGTGGAGAGGCATCAATTTTGTCTTCAATGTGAGGTCCAATAGTAATGGTAGGGTTTTCATCTTCAAGGTTGACTGTATCTGAGAAGGTGACATGAGTTGGAGCTTCTAGAGACATAAGGACAATTTTTCTGAATGGTTCTATTTTCAAGACTTCTAATAATGGTAATGGAATCTTGATTTTGTTGATTTCATGTTCTAAATTGAAAACAGGAACATTTTTATCGGGTTCCCTTATGTCAGCAGTGCTTCATTTGACAGGTTGCTTCAATGAATGATCAGCTTGGACATTGGGATCATCTTTGATTGCCCCTGTCTTAATTTTTATACTGGATTTCTTTGTAGAAATAGGTATATCTACTTTAGGTGCCTGGGAACCATATCTGAGATTATATTTTTTACCTGTAGGTTCATGCTGGACAATCTCCTCTCCATCCCCTTCCTCAAACTGATTTGCAATCAAAGTATCTTCATATTCTTGTTGTGTCACATGTAGAGGAGATGACTTAGAATCATTCAAATGAATTGCAGGGTCTTTTTCTGTACCATCATTATCTTCCTCCTCATCTACCGCATTATTCTGAAAAGGAGGTAACACCTTTTGGTCATCTTGATTTTTTCTTTCTCTTGGTAAAATTTGAGGTACATTGTTTGGTCTCCTTAACTAATTTGGATTTATGTAACCGCCCTCCTGTGCAAGTCTATTGGGTTGTTTTTGTTCCATCTTCAACCTTTCCATCTCAGATGTCAAAGTTTTCAACATCTTATTCATTTCATCCATTTTAATATCGGATGCCGAATTAGAAGATGAAGGCAACTCTTCCTTTTTATTTTTTCTATCCCTGTCACTTCTGGACTTCAATTTGTCTGCTGCTAATATGTTTGATTCTACCTCAATAGCTGCATCTTGCATTAGGCTGAGGGTAGTGGCTCTTCTTTCCCTAAGCAACAAGGAAAATTCGGCATCGAATGCATTGGAAAAAGTGATTTTAGCTGATGTCTCTGAAAGTTTTATCTCCTTTGGAATTTTACCATACATAAGGTTGAACCTTTTGGTAAAATCAAGTATTGATTCACCTTGTTTCCTCCTTAAAGCACCAAATTCAGTAATGTAGTATTGAAAGTCTTTTTTATCTACCCATTGATTGAGAAAGGCCTCATCTAAAGCTACAATACCATCTATTGAATTAGTAGGAAAACTCCTAAACCACTTTCTTGCTTCCCCATTTAAACTCTGTATGAATAATCTCATCCACACATCAGCATGCTCTACATTGAAATTTTCTGCAAAACTATAAAACAAACTCAAATTCTCTTCAGCAGTAACTGATCCAACTCCATTAAATCTGGGCAAATATCTCATTTAATCATTTGGTGGAAAAACATACATGACTTGTGGAAGTACCAGGGGAGCATACCCAGCTGCAACTATTTGGTCCATTCTGTCTGTGGCCATATTAGCTATGTTCAGAGCTTTGGGAGTGAGCAAGATTGGTGATGCTACAGGTGAAAAAATCCCTTGTATATTACAACTCTTATGTGTTTTCCCTAAACCTTGTTTTTCAACAGATGGAGATTTCTTTTCTGGACTATGATCAGCTAATGGACTGAGAAACAGAGGATTATCAAAATAACAATAATGTGATCCAAAATTCTCAGATGAGTAAGATTCACAAGATGATGAAGAAATCTTTGTTTCAGTCTTAACACCTCTGCTGGGAAACTTCAAATTTCCGGTTTCAGGTAACAAGTCTGGATATTCCTATTTAATGAGTTCAATAAGCAGCTTCTTTTGTTCTGGATTCAATTCTGAAACCTTTGTAGGGAATGAAACTATATCTGACTCATCGACAGGCTTAATTTCACTTTCAAGTTTTAAATCTTCATTTGCTTGGGTTTTGATGGTTTTAGAAGACTCTTCCTGAGAATTTTATGAAGATAATTTCCCTTTTGAAAGTGAAGACTGACCAGGAAGAACTTTAGGTTACTGGCATGGGATCTGGATTTTTTCTTGTTACTGGTCTCTTATTTGATGATGGAGGATTTTGAGGAATTTTAGGTCCTTTACCTTCTTTTTTAGGAGCCAGAATTATCACAGAGGAGTCACCAGGTTAATAATCACATCTTAGAAAATGTCCAAAATCTTGCTCACCATCAAGATCTGAATCTAAACTTGTCGTTTCCCCAAGGAAGATATCTTCGTTTCTTCGTCCCTTGCAACGATGCCAAAAATGTTAGTCCCTAAAGTTGCACTCGACTGCTAAAGGGAAAGCTAGGGCATCATTGATTTATTGGAAAGTATTTTTAAGGTTTTATGATTTGGTTTTTGTAGAGTGGTTGAAAACTGGGTCAAGATTACAGTATGACATGAAAATCAAGATAAAAACATAACATATCCCACTGACTGAATAATAGGTAGATACATAGATGGATTAAACCAATTTAAGAAAAATAAAAGTGAAGTCTTCAATTTGTCAACTTCACAAGAGTTTTCTTCTTAATATATTATAAAGAAATAAGGGTATCAGCTTGACCTCATTACTTGAAAATTATCTCTACAGCAAAATCTTCACTATATAAATTAACATTCAAGAATAAAAAAACATTGCAATCTGAATAATAAATTCAAGAATGAAGAATGAAATAACAGAGTAAAAAAAAGAAGGTCTAACCATCCATATGCCTTTGTTATTGAGTGTCAATTGAACATAAATGTCTTTTACAATAAGCTCCACAAAACATTTCTCTGGATCTCCAATTTTTCCTTTGATTGCAACGCTCCTTTTGCTAGTCGATGGCATTTCAGACAGATTGTAGTTTGAGCAACGAGATCATTATCTGACTCTGTCTCCCCTTTAACATCTTCCTCAGGAAGCATTTCAATTTCGGGATCCCATCTAGGTCTCTTACTTCTGCTCTTCTTAATTACCTTGATATCAGAAGACTCGTCTTTCATAGGGTTTTCATCAGAAATATCTCGATTCTATTTAATGGTTTTCCTGCCTATGCCCTTTTTCTGCTTATTGGATTGAGTGATAGGTTTTAAGGATTGTGTGATTTTGAAATGAACCCTGCGCGCGTGCATAGCAATTATATTTTGAAACTGTTGGATTTGGAAATGATTGCCAAGCTTTCGTGGGAGCACACGAACTCTCAATTCATGAATCGTGTCATCATAACTAAATCGGGATGGCATGCGCAAGTTATGGCATGATTATTTGGCACTACGGGAGTAGGATTATTCTCGTAGCACATTTGACAACTTGAAATTTTGAAATTCAAACGGCATAAAAGGAGACACCTCAATTTTAAACAATGTCTTTTCAAAATCAAACTTAAATAAATCATCAAAGACTATAATGCAAACCACGAAATACCAAAATCTAAAAATGGAAAACAACTGAAAATGGAAAATGAGGAATGGGTAGGGAGCGTTTAGGACAAGTGTTTCTCACTAAACCAAGACAAAATTAGAGACTAACATTGGATCCTTCTAGGGATGGAGTTTTGAAACTAAACTCCAAGAACTGCAGACCATTGCCTTTCCTTTATCTTTGATTCATTGATTCCCCTGCGACTGTTTGTCTTTTATTCTCAGCATAACTGTAAAAACAAGTCCATTGGGTATATGGAGTCTTTATTGAAAGGAAACCTACTGTACTAACTCTAACCTGATGAGCCTTTAGATGAAATAATTCTTTAAGAACCTCCCATTCACTGGGCCCCCAAAAATTTCAGTGTTGTCTAAATTATGTAGGAGAAAAGTGTTATTGTTCATTACCTTGGTTATCCTAAAACGACCATACCATAGATTATCGAACTTTCCATGTTTTTCTTTATCTTCTCTCCTAGTTTCCCATCTCAACACTAAATCCCCTTCATTGAGAACATATTTATTAGTTCCTTTATCAAATGTAGCCTTGATTTTTTTCTGATGAGCAATAGCTTTCTGGTTAACCTGTTCTCTGGCCTACTGAACTTCAATGAGATGAAAAATTCTTCTTTGGACGTCATTGGGTTCTTCCTGTTCTTCTTACAGAAACTTCAAGACTGGCAGGCCCAATTGAGTTGGAAGGATAGCTTATGTTCCATATACCATCTGGAAGGGAGATGTCCCAGTATCTTTCTTGTTGCTGATGCGATCAGCCCATAGAGAAAACTTTAACTTGGAATCCCATGCTTTTTTATTTTCTGCCAACAACTTTTTGATAATCCTTACCAATGTATTTTTGGAAGATTCAACCAATCCGTTCCCTTGGGGGTAGTAGGGAGTAGAATGAACCAATTTGATATTGTATCTATTACAGAATTCAAGCATGGAATTCGACTTAAAAGCCTGTGCATTATTAGTGACCAGTTTTTTAGGACAACCAAACCTGGAAAAAATATATCCCTCTAGAAATTCCATGATTACCTTGTCTGTAGTATTCTGAGTCAGAATTGCTTCTATCCACTTTGTAAAATAATCGGTGGTCATAAGAATCCATCTATGTTGTCCTGATGAGGTGGGATTAATATCTCCAATGAAATCTAATCCCCACTGTTGGAACAGTCTGTGGGCAATGATTGGTTTCAGAGGCAGAGATATAAGTTTTTGCTTCCCGACAAATTTCTGACAAGGTTCACATGCCCTAACCTGAGCAAAAATACCTGAGAATAGAACTGGCTAGTAATAGCATGCTCTAAGAATTTTGAAGGCAGTAGCCTTCCAATGATGATGACCTCCGCAGACACCATGATGCAGATCTTGAAAGATTTGTTTAGCCTCCTTTTCGTCCACACATATCAACAGAAAACCATTGGGATCTTTCCAAAACAATATCTAATCAACAATACAATATTTTACCGGTATCAACTTTAATGATCTATATTTTTATTTATCCAACTCTGGGGGAGATTGAAAATTCAGCAGAAAAAATACGATGTCTTTGTACCATTATGAAGAAACATACATGTTGTTTATTTGTAAATCAATTTCTTCAATCTGGACAGAAGAGTCATGTGTCATGTCTGAAAGATGGTATAATCCAATTGCTTTGCAATTGGATTCTGTCATTAATTTGGTGAGGCCTTGTCCCTTTATCAACTGGGTAGGCTTTATGGTGAGATCGTATTCCAAGATTTTGGTTATCCATTTCCCCCACTTACCTTCACAATCAGGCTGAACCAATATTTCTTTGACTACACTGCTTGGGACATAAGCAGCAATTTTTTATTGAAGAATATACACTCTGAAAGATTTTAAGGCATTCACTAAGGCATAGGCCTACTTTTCTGTTAGATCATACTTCAATTCAGAATCCCTAAGGGTTTTTCTAAAGAAGGAGATAGGTTGTTTGTGACCTTGCTCATTTCTTTACAGAAGAACAACGTCTACGGTATTTTCTGATGCAAATGAAAAAATCATGAACTCTTTAGAAAAATATGGGCTAATTAGAAAAGGTGCCTGAACAGTAACTTGTTTGATATTTTCGAAGGATTCTCTTGCCTCAGGTATCCACTTAATTTCTGCATCCTTTTTCAACATGTCAATGATGTTTTTGACAATCTTTGCAAAGTTAGGTATAAACCTCCTTAAAAAATTAATCTTACCAATGAAGGAATGAATTGACTTTTTATTTCTCGGAATGTCGATTAGTTGAATAACCTTTACTCTTTCTAGATCTATTTTAATTCCTCCAGGTGAAACGATGTGTCCAAGAAGCTTACCTTCCTCCATGGAAAAATGTGATTTTTTGGGATTAAGTGATATGTCGTACTTCCTGCATTTCTCAAAGGTATATAACCACAAACCTGTCTTTCTCTCCAACGAAAGCGATGTCCATAGCCCTTTGAAATGTAGATCCAACGTTCATCAACCCAAAAGGCATCTTTTCGTACATAAAGGTGCCCCAGGGAGTGGTAAAAGTTTTTTTCTTTTTGTCTTCTTCCATTACTGATATTTGATTGTACCTTGAATATCCATCAAGCATAGAAATTCTCTTTGCGCCAACAAACTTTTGTAAGTTATAATCCATTTTTGGTAATGGATAATTGTCTTTCCAAGAACACCTGTTTAGATTCTGGAAGTCTACACAGAGCCTTATCTCTCCGTTCTTTTTCCTGACGGGCACAAGGTTTGCTACCCATTCTGAGTATCTTAGTGGCACTATGATTTTTTCTTCTAGCATCCTCTTCAACTCCTTTTCTATTATTGGTAACAGTAAAGGATTGAATTGCCTGAATTTCTGTTTTACGGGTTTTGATCCAGGTTTCAAAGGGATTTTATGTTGAATAATTTATGTATCAAACACTTTCAAATCTTCATAAGACCAAGAAAATATATCTGAATATTGTTTCATTAATTCAATATATGCTTCCTTCTATTTTTTTGACAGTTTCCTGGATACTATTACCAACCTGGGATTTGCATCCGAACTAATGTCATAGTCTTCCACATCTATTTATTTTGTTTGGATAACAACCTTCCTGGAGACATCATTATGATTGAACAACCTTTCTAATGGAACCAAACCCTTAGGCAAATGGTTTGTCTTCAATTCGATGATCTTGTGACCAGCAATAGTATCTTGAAGAACTTTTGTAGTGTCTATTTCTGCTTCTGCATCTTTGTCATCTTGATCAATTGAAATATTATAAAACTCTTCAATGGTTTTCAAAAATCTCTGAATTTCCTCATCGTCTTTAAAAACCTGCCAATGTTTTATATCATCTGCAATTGAGGGTTCGTGTCTAACTTCAATTTGAAACTTCAGATTAGGAAACATCGGAGTTTTAAAGTTGCTTGTTGCAAATGCCAAAGAGTCAGCCTGCTGATTTAAATCCCTATGAACAAAAGTAATATTGAATGCCAAGAATAAATTATCCACATAATCCCACACCTCATTTATGTATTGTTTCAATCTTTGTTGTTTAGTTTGATATATGTTTCTAACCTGGTGAATAATAAGTTCAGAGTCTCCAAAAACATACAACTTATTTATTCCCATGTCTCTTGCAGCTTTCAAACCTAACAACAAAGCTTCATACTCACTGATGTTATTAGTGGTGTCAAAATCAATTTTATATGACATTGGAATAACCTCCTTGGTATGGGAAATAAAGACAATACTAGCTCCAGAACCTTCTTTAGAACAAGCCCCATCAAAATACATTTTCCAAACAAAATGGTCTTCACTATCTCCTACTGTTGTTATTGACTTTATGACTGATACTTCAGCCACTTCCTCATCCATATGAAAAATAGAAGAACCCAGATAATCTTCTACAACATATATAGGATGATTAGTGGGATTATCGTGATCACTTACCAAATAAGCTAGTCTGATTTATCTGTATAATATCCCTTATTCGCCACCAAAAATAGGTATGGGTGCATAGCTTAGGTCCATCTGTAGAGTGCCACCTACCTTTTTAGCCCAAGATCTTGAAAGAAGAATCCCAAATTTTTGTGGTATGTCAGCCACGATAACATCTAATACCACACTCTTCATAGGTAATTGGGAAAGAGTTACAACCACATATTTCATAATCCCAAGACATTTGACTTTCTTGGAATCAAAAGAATATAGATCATGATATGGTCTAGTAATGTCCAACCCTAATTCTTCCATCACCACCTTAAGCATGACATTATGCGAAGCACCAGAATCCATTAAGCAATTATGGTATCTTTTCATGGATATTTAGTGAAATGTAAAATGGTGGAGAGGCATCAATTTTGTCTTCAATGTGAGGTCCAATAGTAATGGCAGGGATTTCATCTTCAAGGTTGACTGTATCTGAGAAGGTGACATGAGTTGGAGCTTCTAGAGCCTTAAGGACAATTTTTTTGAATGGTTTTGTTTTCAAGAGTTCTAATAATGGTACTGGAATCTTGATTTTGTTGATTTCATGTTCTAAATTGAAAACATGAACATTTTTATTTGGTTCCCTTATGTCAGCAGTGTTATCTTTGACAGGTTGCTTCAATGAATGATTAGCTTAGACATTGGGAACATCTTTGATTGCCCCTGTCTTAACTAGAATACTGGATTTCTTTGTAGAAATAGGTATATCTGCTTTAGGTTCCTGGGAACCAGATCTGAGATTATATTTTTTCCCTGTAGGTTCATGCTGGACAATCTCCTCTCCATCCCCTTCTTAAAACTAATTTGCAATCAAAGTATCTTCAAATTATTGTTGTGTCACATGTATAGGAGATGATTTGGAATCATTCAAATGAACTCCAGGGTCTTCTTTCGTACCATCATTATCTTCCTCCTCATCTATCGCATTATTCTGAAAAGGAGGTAATACATTTTGGTCATCTTGATTTTTTCTTTCTCTTGGTAAAATTTGAGGTACATTGTTTGGTCTCATGAACTGATTTGAATTTCTGTAACCACCCTCCTGTGCAGGTCTATTGGGTTGTTTTTGTTCCATCTTCAACCTTTCCATCTCAGATGTCAAATTTTTCAACATCTTAGTCATTTCATCCATTTTAATATTGGATGCGAAATTAGAAGATGAAGGCAACTCTTCCTTTTGCTTTTTTCTATCTCTGTCACTTCTGGACTTCAATTTGTCTGTTGCTAATATGTTTGATTCTACCTCAATAGCTGCATCTTCCATTAGGCTGAGGGTAGTGGCTCTTCTTTCCCTAAGAAGCAAGGAAAATTCAGCATCGAATGCATTGGAAAAAGTGATTTTAGTTGATGTCTCTGAAGGTTTTATCTCCTTTGGAATTTTACCATACATCATGTTGAGCCTTTTGGTAAAATTAGGTATTGATTCACCTTGTTTCCTCCTTAAAGCACCAAATTAAGTAATTTAGTATTGAAATTATTTTTTATCTGCCCATTGATTGAGAAAGGCCTCATCTAAAGCTACAATATCAGCTATTGAATTAGCAAGCAAACTCCTAAACCACTTTCTTGCTTCCCCATTTAAACTTTGTACGAATAATCTCATCCACACATTAGCATGCTCTACATTGAAATTGTCTACAAAACTATAAAACAAACTCAAATTCTCTTCAGTAGTAACTGATCCATCTCCATTAAATCTGGGCAAATATCTCATTTAATCATTTGGTGGAAAAGCATACATGACTTGTGGAAGTAGCAGGGGAGCATACCTAGCTGCAACTATTTGGTCCATTCTGTCTGTGGCCATATTAGCTGTGTTCATAGCTTTGGGAGTGAGCAAGATTGGTGATGTAAATCCCTTGTATATTACAACTCTTATGTGTTGTCCCTTAACCTTGTTTTTTAACAGATGGAGATTTCATTTTTGGACTATGATCAGCTAATGGACTAAGAAACAGAGGATTATCAAAATAAAAATAATGTGATCCAAAATTCTCAGATGAGTAAGATTCACGAGATCACGAAGAAGTCTCTGTTTCAGTCTTAACCCCTGTGCTGGGAAACTTCAAATTTCCAGTTTCAGGTAATAAGTCTGGATATTCCTATTTAATGAGTTCAATAAGTAGCTTCTCTTGTTCTGGATTTAATTCTGAAACGTTTGTAGGGAATGAAACTATATCTGACTCATCAACAAGCTTAATTTCACTTTTGTGTTTTAAATCTTCATTTGCTTGGGTTTTGATGGTTTCAAAAGACTCTGCCTGAGAATTTTCTGAAGATAATTTCCCTTTTGAAAGTGAAGACTGACTGGGAAGAACTTTAGGTTTTCTTATTATTTTCTCAGGATCTGGCACTGCTGCTACAGGCTCAGGATCTGGATTTTTTCTTGTTACTGGTCTCTTATATGATGATGGAGGATTTTGAGGAATTTTAGGTCCTTTACCTTCTTTTTTAGGTGCCAGAATTACCACAAAGGATTCGCCAAGTGAATAATCACAGTCTTAGAAAATGTCCAAAATCTTGTTCACCATCAAGATCTGAATCTAAACTTGTCGTTTCCCTAGGGAAGATATCTTCGTTTCTTCGTCCCCGGCAATGGCGCCAAAAATGTTAGTCCCTAAAGTTGCACTCGACTGCTAAAGAGAAAGCTAGGGCATCATTGATTTATTGCAAATTATTTTTAAGGTTTTATGATTTGGTTTTTGTAGAGTGGTTGAAAAATGGGTCAAGATTACAGTATGACATGAAAATCAAGATAAAAACATAACATATCCCATTGAATGAATAATAGGTAGATTCATAGATGGATTAAACCAATTTAAGAAAAAGGAAAGTGAAGTCTTCAATTTGTCAACTTCAGAAGAGTTTTCATCTCAATATATTATAAAGAAACAAGGGTATCGGCTTGACCTCATTACTTGAAAATTATCTCTACAGCAAAATCTTCACTGTATAAATTAATATTTAAGAATAAAAAAGCATTGCAATCTGAATAATAAATTCAAGCATGAAGAATGAAATAAAAGAGTAGAAAAAAGAAGGTCTAACCATCCATATGCCTTTGCTGTTGAGTGTCAATTGAACATAAATGTATTTTACAATAAGCTCCACAAAAAGTTTCTATGGATCTCCAATTTTTCCTTTGATTGCAATGCTCCTTTTGCTGGTCGATGGCATTTCAGACTTGACTGTAGTTTGAGCAATGAGATCATTATCTGACTCTGTCTCCCATTTAACATATTCCTCAGGAAGCATTTCAATTTCGGGCTCCCATATAGGTCTCTTACTTCTTCTCTTCTTAGTTAACTTGATATCAGAAGACTCATATTTCACAAGGTTTTCATAAGAAATATCTCGACTATGTTTAATGGTTTTCCTTCCTGTGCCCTTTTTCTGCATATTGGATTGAGTGATAGGTTTTAAGGGTTGCGTGAGCCAGTTCCAGGGCTTCTGTAATTTGTTTAGGGCAGACTTGACTAGGGTTTTAATCAGGACTTGATGGAACAAACTGCCTTTAGCATTAGTGGAAATTGACTGCACTTTCTTCGACATTTTTGTCAAACTTTTAAGCAGAAAATAAGGAAGATTTAAAGGGTAATCACCGTTTAGATGCATCAGTATTCTGATATGGTAGATGTAGACCAATGAAAACCTTCCTTTGTAGGTGATGTACCTATGAATCGCCACCAGAGAAGTGTGCCATTTGGGTCAAACCCAGCTGCGAGGTATTCCCCTTCTCCAATCTAGATTATGCTTATCTGGAAGGAGGAATTGATTTAAGAATTCAATAACCACGTGCTCCTTCTTCCACCATCTTTCCCCTCCAACCAAGAGCCTGCAAGCCTTTGTTATAGTCTTCTATGTCACTAACATCAAAATCTTACCGATTTTGACCTCGTGACGATTGAAGTTCAGAGCGAATTCCATGGAAACCTGCTCATCATAACCCTGAAATGTGGTGAGAAACTCAAACCACCCAGCATCCCTGAATCTTTGGGCCATCTAAGGATAGGCTTCAAGAATTTCGACACCTTCTGGTTCTATTCTGGCAACTTGTCCGGTCCTCTTTGGCGCCATTAAACTCAATTCTACAACCGTCGTCCTCGGGTTCCAAATCGACCACCTGCAATTGTTAGTCTATTCTGTTGTTTCGAATGGATACCTGCATTTCTCCCTGCAAGCCTGAATTAAGCCAACTCGAACAGGTAACATATAATGATCATCAAGCAACAAGTGATTTTGAAATGAACCCTGCGCGTGTGCATAGCAATTATATTCTGAAACTGTTGGATTTGGTAATTATTGCCAAGCTTTCGTGGGAGCACACGAACTCTCAATTCATGAATCGTGTCATAATAACTAAATCGGGATGGCAGGCACAAGTTATGGCATGATTATTTGGCACTACATGAATAGGCTTATTCCTGTAGCGCGTTTGACAACTTGAAATTTTGAAATTCAAACGGCTTAAAAGGAGACACCTCAATTTTAAACAATGTCTTCTCAAAATCAAACTTAAATAAATCATCAAAGACTATAATGCAAACCACGAAATACCAAAATCTAAAAATGGAAAACAACTGAAAACATAAAATGAGGAATGGGTAAAGAGGGTTTAGGACAAGGGTTTCTCACTAAACCAAGACAAAATTAGAAACTAACACATCATATAAAACATAGTTACCAACTTAACAAGAACACTACAGAGTTCTGTTTTTTTGAGGGGTGCAGTTTTTTACCCTGTTTTTAAAAATGGTGCTACCGGTAGCACCCCCTCTCCCTTTTTAGGTGGTTTTTCGATATTTTAAATTTTTCGATCCACAATGTTTCCACATTTTTTTAAATGCTTATCTTTCATCTATTTTCTAATTTTTCAATTTTTTTTTTTATTATTCTTGTTTATTCAACAATGTTTTTAGTCATTTTTCCATGCTTCTTTCAATCTTAAAAATATTTTTTATCAGTTACTTTTTTGAAGTTACGATTTTTAATATAATTTTGTCTTCTTAATTAATTTATTGTTCCATGCTTTTAAAATATAGTGGAAAACACCATTTTTAACACATTATTTACCTTTACTTCAATAGATAGAAAAAATTGTAGTTAAATAACACTAATTTTGAAAATTTAGCAAAAAGAATATAATTCAATTTTTTTTTGATAAATTAAAAACTAAAAAAAAAAAAGAAAAATAAAAGAATTGAAATTAAAAATTAAAAAAAAATAAAATTAGATATTAGAAAGAAATTAAAGAAAAACTTAAAAAAATAAAGAGGAAAAATAAAAAATATATATAAACTAAGCTAAAATTGGAAAAAAAAGGGTAAAAAAATAAATTTATGGCCCAAAAACTTTATAAATGTTTAAAACACACACACACACAAAAAAAAAAATTGAAAATATATATTAAAAAAACCAAATTAAAACAGCTAAACTACAAAATTTAATACAAAACTAAAACTAAAATAAACAAAAAAAACTTAAAAAAAAAAACATAAAATTACAAAAAACATTTAAGTTTTTTATTAAAAACCTTAAAAATGTGTAAAATTTGATAATGAAAAAAACAAACAAATAAAAATATATATATGCACCAGTGATGGGAGGCCATGGGCGGCGATGTCGGCATCGCCCCAGCCCCAATGAGCTCTGTGGGGGATGGGGCGATGCCCGACATCACCCCCCACAACACCCTAATAATATGTAGGTTTGTAATTTAGAAAAATAAAGTTTGTTTTAATTTTAATTAAAATTTTATGTTATGTTAATTGTAAAATTGTATTTTATTTTATTTTTTTAATTTGTGTTTTAAATGTTATTAAATTTCTTTATATTTGTGTTTTTTTTTTGTTTTTTTACTTCAGTTTCAATTAAAATTTATAGGTTTTGTGTTGTAAAATTGTTTTTAATTTTTTTTTAATGGTTTTCTATTTTTTTAAATTTGCTTAGAAGTTTATTTTAAAATGGGTTTAAAATTAGGGGAGGCAGGTGTGGGAGGGGTGTTGTATAGGCCTAGAGGAAAAAGGATGCTAAATTTATCATGGAACCTAGGTGTAACCACTAATAACATGACACATGCCTATGTGATGTATCAAGGAGTGCTCTTAGTTCAAGGACGAAAACTCAACAACATCATCGTAATAGGGGACTCAAAAAACATAATTCGACACTTTGTCAAAGGGACTGCCCTGAAGAAATCCAAGATGAGAAGAATCATAGAGAGGATCAAAGTAATCCTATCCTCAATTCAAACTTCCTTCTTTCACGTCCCCCACAAAATCAATGAAGAAGTTGATGAAAAGTTGAATCAAGAAATTGGTAAATATGTATGTCATATGGACATACTAGGGAGGATCCTTTTTTTAGCCCCTCTCTAATGACGAAGCCCCCTTTCTCCTTAGCTCCACCTGGCATCAGTCTCCCCATGACGTAATGGATGCAAGGAGCATGCAGTAAGCATTATGTAATAAATAGGGAGACGAAGTACTCCTGTACTCATGGGAATTCGCAAGAAGCAAGTCATTCGCATGGAAAAATTGGGTCACCTTGCAATCCTCCTTCGTGGGACTCCGTTGTATCAGACCCTCCATGACCGCAAAGCATCCTGTAGCATCAAAATCACCATTACTCCACTTAAGGTGAGGTCAATTGAAAGGAATTCCATCATGGTCCACAACAAGGGAAAGCAAGCGGTACATGCCACTTCAAAGCATGAAAGACACTTAATACATGATCTTGCACAAAAATGGTGGCATTTATGCATCAAGGTTTCTTCTTGCAGAGATAAATTGGAAGGAAATCCCTTGATTCACCACCACATCCAGTCCCATCGGAATTCTATGGGCTTGAATACAATTAAGAAAGAGGAAGTGCAGCGTCCAAGCACCACCGACTCTAGCAATCCAACCAGAGTGGAAGGGACAACTCCAGGAAATGTTGAAAGCACCAGCAACAAAGGAAGAAGCATCAATAGAGGAAGCATCCACGAAGTTGAAAGTAACAACAATAGAGGAAACATAAACGATAGAGGAAGAATCAAGTGTGATTGGTCTGGACGTAATTTTCTGGCAATTTCTAGCAATCTGGTTGAAGGAATGGCTCAACGTCTAGCTCGAGAGAAACCGGAGGAAGAGATGGTGGACGATAATTTGACCATCACCCAACAATTATCTCTCTGTCTTGACTCTCACAGTTCCACTCTCTCTTTCATGTTGGACACTCTATCCCAACATCTGATGTTAATAAGTCAATTATAGGATGGAGTCGAATTTCTCAGGTGTCAAGGGGAGAACATCAAAGCAAATTTGGAAGCCAAACCACCAAATTCGCCAGCACAAAGTCAAAATGAGGAAACCGGGAGTAGACTAGAATTCATGTTGCAGACCTGAATGGGGCGCTATATCCTCCTCCGGAAAAATATCAAGTCTAAAGAAGACCAGTAAGAAATCCCTTAAGTTTGTAAAAATGGCTTAATCAAATCTCTCGTTAGACAATTTAAGGACAGAGATGCAACCTCTGTCTATAATAAAGTTGAACTAAAACTAGACTCAGTTTTGTAAGCTTTTTGTGGAAATTTTTCTGATGGTACCTCTTTTACCAACACCC
>JZKD02S1146841.1:17660-28708 GCA_000966675.3 Picea glauca | reverse complement strand
TATGCACTGTGAATCCGGAAAATAAATTTGGGATAAACTTCGGAACATCTACGAAGGAGATGCCAAAGTCAAGGGTGCTAAGCTTCAAACGCTTAGAGCCAAGTTAGAGAAATTGAAGATGAAAGAATATGAATACATTGCAACTTACTTTATACGAGTCGATAAAGTAGTGAATGGTATCAAAGGTTTAGGTGACAAGATGAAAGAACGGGTTGATCTCTACCAATGAGATTTGGTTCAAATATTTCAGCTTTAGAATAAAGGGTGGACCTAGATACATTGAACATGGATGAGTTACATGGGATACTCATAGCTTATGAGATGAGGATAGAAAAAGATAACCCGGTCATGAAGGAAGCAACATTCAAGGCATCCAATAAGACAAAGAAGAAGAACAAGCAAAAGCGAAAGTCATATTGTAGTTGCAACAATGATTCAGAGGAAGATAAAGAAATGGTAAACTTCGTTAGAAAGTTGAAAAGAGGAATCAGAAAATACAAAGGCATGCTTCAATTGATATGTTTTAATTGTGGTGGTATTGGTCATTTTGATTCTAAATGTCCTCATAAGAATAAGGAAAGTGATGAAGAAGAAGACCATAAAAAGAAAAAGAAAAATCAAAAGTGTAGAAGAAACAAAAATAAATTCTTAAAGAAAAGTCTATGTACTCATGAATAAAGTGACAGTGATACAGAAAGAGTACTCTTCATGGAAATAGAATATTATGAAGAATATTTTGAAGAAGAAGGAGAAGTCGATCTCATAGTAGAATTAATTAGTGCATTAGAAGAGTTAAGGATTGAAAGAAAGAAAATCAAGTCACTCAAGGAAGAACTAAAATGGAAGGAAGGATCTCAGAATTCCAACTCTTAAGAAGTTGAGAAGATGATTGTGAAGTTAAAAATACAAGTAGAAGAAGACAAAAGAATTAAAGAAGCACTTAGAGGAAAACTAGATGAAAAGTACAAGATGATAGAAGGCTTGGAAGCAGAAATAGTTAGTCTAAGAAAATATCTTCAAAAAAAAGACATGCAGTAGAACAACACCAAATTACTAAATGAGATCATTAGCAGTCAAAGTTCATACCATGATAGATCAGGAATAGGATATTACCAAATAGAGAAAGGCTCAATCTCCAAGACAACAGAACAAATAAGCTATGAAGAAACAATCATAGTCTCTCCTAAGGAAGAAGGCAAGAGGAACCAATAATAAGATTACAGAGACACGACACCACCCAGAAGATTCAGAATTCAGAATCAGTAGTAGCCAACAATAGAGAGACCCTCAGAAGAAGAAGGATTCATAAGAGTAGTTCCATTCATGAGACCTTCCACCCCCAGGTATCAAACTATTTTTCTTCGTTTATGTTATTCATGTAATAATTTTGGACACAAAGTTGTGAATCATAGAGCCAATACCAAGAACAGAAGAAACTATGAAAGCTACACAAGAAATGGTTGTCCAAGAACGTCTCATGAAGCACATAACAAAAGCTACAACATATTTGAATCCTTTAGTGTTGAAGTAGAATGCTATAAGTGCAACAAATTTGGACACATGTCCAAATATTGTAGATTGAATATTCCTCCTAGAATCACAAAAGAATATTGTTGACGGGCGAAATTGACCGCTCGTCAACTGGAGGTGTGGATCTGGTCCGGGGTTGTCTAAATAACCCAAGCCGTTTGGATTAATCCACTCTGATGGTTTTAGCGGCTCCATTAGCCAATCTAAGTCCTAGGAAAGTGAAAGAAAAACTAAGCTAAAGAAACTAATCTAAGTGAAAAAACAACTTCTGCAAACTATATACAAATCTAATATATATATATATATATACAGTTTACTAACTAATATTTTAAAACAATAATTCTACTTATTAAATGTTCAGTTATCAATACAATTAAATCTTGATTATATATACAACATTTACAAAATGCAAATTTTGATCGAAATCTGCAAAATCATCTGTGAATTGTCTTATGACAACGAAGCTATTATTTTTTATTTTTATAATTTTTATGAGAAAAAAATAAAATGACAACTATCTAAGCTAAGCAATAAAATAACAATCCTAACTGTAAATCAAAACTATAGAAATGAATAGTGAGACGTGTTCAGATTACAAGAAATTTATATATTAACTAAACTAATTAAATGGCACTAACAGACTGACCTGTAGTAGCGCTCCCTATTTGTCCTGTGCACAGTATTCGATTTAGCTGTTTGATGGGGGAAACCCGCACTAGATTTTCCAAAAGCTTCTCGTAAACAGGAAGCAATGATGCTCTTGAATATGAATGATAGAACAAACAAGACATATAGCAACAACAATTTTATATTTTACAAATAATCACATCAAGATAAATCCCTCTGCAAAGATTTGTACATAACTGCTCATTCAACAAAGAAGGTTAACCTTCTATTCATTAAATTAAAACAGGGTAATTGTTGTAAATAAAATGAGATACATCAAATATGGACAATACTTAAATCATATCGCATCAACCTATAACAAATCTTGATATCTAAAGTAGTCAATAATTTGATTACAAATTGAAATGCACAAAAACTTGAACAAAAGTAAGATAAATTGAAGCTAAAGCCATACAAAAAAATCCTCTTTCATTCGATTCTATATAATCATCAGTCCGTAGTTTCTATTCTCCCAACAGTGATGGATTGTTTACAAAAAATAATAAGTATATAAAGGCCACAAGATGAAACATTCCTTGTGGAAATCATCAAAACTGTTTGCAAAAAATATGGGAACAATCTCCCAAATTCCTATTTCTAACTAAGACTAACAACCTAAACCAAAACTGTGTAACAAAAAGCATGTTCAAAAATGCCATAATCGATCCAATTCCCATTGAGATTCGTGTGTACCTGTAGTTGCACAAAAATAAATGATTTTAGATTGTGTTTAATTATAAAATCAACAGAAATTCAAATTTTATGACTAGCTATAGAATCTCACGATTCTGTAGCTATCTATTATTCAAAAACAAAACCGTATTGAATCAATTTAATCATAACAGAAATATATGTGATTTATCAAACAAATCGTTTATACTAATTCAAAACAAACAAAATCGTTTTAAAATCACTTTTGAAACATCATACCTTGGTTTAAGCGATACAATTCGATCAGGCTATTTTTGAGTTAACAATGGCAGTGGCTACCTCTACATTTTTGAACACGACAGAGCCTGTGGTCTTTTGTCTCTTACCATTAGCTTGCAATCTGTCATTTTCCTTGGTTAACACAGTCACCCGGTCCTCCAAGGACTTGATTTGGGATTGCAATAGAGGGACATATGTATAGTATCATTCGAGCCATGAGTTGCATTCATTGCACTGTGGTTGATCAGGCCGTGTCATTACAAGTGAGGAATATTTTAAATTACCAGGGGTTCCACTGTTAAACTTGATCCTGGAGAATTTGGGGTCATCTTTAAGGCACGGCAGGAGGTTGGATACATAGTCATAAGGCTTAATAGAACAAAGGTCGTGTGAGTATGGGTACTCCTCGATCAGAAATCTCTCAATTTCAGAATCCAAATATTCACTCAAAACAATTGGCTTCTGGTCAGTGTTTTGTTTGGGTTTATTACGAGCACACCTAGATACCCAGCACGCAGCCTTTTTACCCTTGCTATTGACATCGGTATTACCCTTTCCCTTTTTTCTTGCAGGCCTCTTAACAGGCTTAGCACTGTCTTTTAAACATGAGTCAGGCAGGGTGTCGGGTAGGTCATCGTTCAGGTAGGTTGAGGGTTCAATCGAGGTTAAGAGTGTAGGAGGGGGCACTACAGGCCCAATAAGGGTTTCGGTGACCACGGTCTTATCCACTTAACCACATTCAGGACTGGCAAATCCATTCCTCAACAAGAAAGCTTCCCAACAGTCACCACTCAACCTCAAATGATGGACTATAATAATTTTAATTAGACAGTGGTGGAAGAGGCTGGAGTC
Source organism: Picea glauca (assembly GCA_000966675.3). NCBI lineage: Eukaryota > Viridiplantae > Streptophyta > Pinopsida > Pinales > Pinaceae > Picea > Picea glauca. The sequence continues at coordinate 24,730 of JZKD02S1146841.1, read as the reverse complement.
GACCTTCTCCCTTTTAAATCGTTTAGCCATTTTATACAAACTGTGAAGAAGGAAATGTGGAATATTCAAAGGAAAATCTGTAAAACTCATAAGCAGTCGTAGGTGGTATAGGAAAACCAAACCGTATCTACCTTCACATGTAACGAATTGCTTAATAATGGCCAACAAATAATGCCATTGAGATTTAAGGGCTGTAATCGGCATACCTTTGTCACAACTGATAATTTTCCTTGAGGTAAACATGAGCGGCCATGGCACTTCATCCACCTTTGAATTCTTAAACCATTTCTATCCCTTGGCTGGTAGACCAGTGGCTGAGATGAGGAATTCCTCGTTCAATTCGATTTGGATGTCCCCAACTTTGGCCCTGCATCCATCGAATGTGAGGGAAAATTGTTGAGTGACTGCGAGGTTAAAACCCTCAAATGTTTCGATGAAAACTAACCATCCATTCCTCTCCAGGTCCTCTCGGGCATTATCAAATAACATCAACGTTTGGACATCGTTGGGTTCTATGCGCACTACAGGAGCCATAGCAGATAGCACACAGTCAACAGGGTAATCGGTGAGGGGGTTTGACAGGGTAGACATAGGACCAATTGCTCGCAGGTTTTCCCAAAACAAGCAGAGGCAGCCCGAAGTGCAAGGTAGACGTTAATGCTTATGCGTGTGAGGGTGGTGGAGTAAATTGAAACCATGAAAAACTATCATGTTGGTATGTACAATCGAAAGCGTCTTGGTAATAGTTTCATTCAAATCACAATCCAAAGCATTGTAAACCAAATGTCAAATGGATTATCACATAATCGCATAACCAAAACTCGACCCGAATGTTTAAATCAACAATAGCATTTGTATGATTTGAAAGAAACCACTATATCAAACATTGCACCAAGGATTTAATCAAAGACACCAAAAAAATCATTGCATCACGAACTTATAAATCGAAACCATGTTAACAAAAATGCAAAGTGAATAAAGGTTTGGTGTTTTGATAAATGTATGACCATTAGTGAGTTGGAGGTAAGAAAATTATGACCATATGAACAAAAGGATTCATAACAATTCAAAAGATCATTTTAATGCTATCAACATGACTTCCAACTCAAGGTTTTCATGCTTGCAGTCATGAAAATGAAAATGAAAGGCAGGTGTGAGAAAGCGAAAGATAATAGTGTCGTTTCATTTAAAGAATTGCGATGAGTATTGAGGGTTCAAAACCCTTGTGTGGGCAGCTTATAAGGAAAATATAAGAATTGCAAAATGGCTGCCAACAATGGCGACACACTGGTAGAAGCAGTTATCTCTGCCAAAAGAACAAATCCATATTAGGATAATGAGAATAACTCTAACTCAAAAACAACCAGAAAATTGTTTAAACATCATCATTAATCATAAAAAATTCCAGTTGTGCTTAAAAGATGAAAACGGATAACTGTCTTAATAAAAGTGAGTCATGATATTAAAGATAAAATCTCCAATATTGTTGACAGAGCCACTGCTGCCAGTAGGCATCCATAGCCTCGATAGGGTTTCCATTTAACCCACTCTGATGTCTGTATTCTGCCAAGAAGTTCCAGATCAGAATAAAGGACATTTTAAGGTCAAGAGATTCCATACTTGCAAATTTTCATATACTCGACATTGCTTCGCTGCCAGCAGGCCTATTCAGTACCCCAGCGAAGTTGTCTTGGTGTCATGCATGCATTTACCCGGTGCCAACAGACCTGTTCAGTATCCCGATGGGTTTACAAGCACTTCCCACAACTCTTTTAATGATTTGTTTGGTTTTTAAAGATATATAATTGAGCGGGGTGACGCTGAAAATTATGATATTTTGGACATATTTTTACAGACCTTGAGAGAATTTTTTAACTGTCCTTCACTAAGATTCAGATATGGTTTGTTTACAAAACCGACCTTCGAAGGCAGGGAGACATCTTCTGAGTTATTCCCTTAAGGAACAGGGACATCGTAAGAAAAAAATAGATGATCATGACAGGCTTCACTTACAGATTGAAATCAATAAACTTCTTTCAAACAATAGGCTTTTCTTTAACATGGCTCTAAATATCAGAAGCATATCATAATTGATGTTTAGACAACTTTTCAGCAGTCATTTCAGAGGAAAAATTTTATGTTTTCTTTGTCTGAACAGTTCACAATGCAGGTATGTGTATTTCAAAAGTGAAAACTGATAAGCATAGGGAGAAATCAAAACCAAAACAGCAAAAGAAAAGCCAACAAAAGAAAAATATTACACACTATACACAGGGTTGTCATCAAGAAAAATACATTTTTAGAGCTTGGCCATTCACTGGATAGGTGTCTGGCTGTCCCTCCAGACTCTGTAATCTAAAAGAGCTGGGACCCAATTTCTCAGCAATTAAAAATGGTCCTAGCCATAAGTTCTAAAACTTCGTATGGTCTCCCTTTCCCTCGTGCGGTTTGTCCCATTTCAAGACAAGGTCACCTACTTCAAAGTTCCTATCAGAAGAAGAGTTGGAATCAAACCAGCTTTTGACCACTAGTTGATGCTGATCTAACTTACGTTTAGCTTGAGCCCTTACCTCTTCTAGTTTTATTAAAGTGTTAATTCGATTCTCCAAAGGGGGGCAGTTCTCTTCTTGTATTTTCTATGATAGCTGTAGTGAGGGAAGAAGATTATGTGGTGGCAGAATTGTTTCTCCGCCATATACGAGAAATAAGGGAGAGTTACCCACAACAGTTTTCGGTGTTACTCTATCAGCCCAGATTGCGTTTAACAGTGCATTATGCCAATTTTTGTGATTTTCAGATACCATTCTCTTGATGATTTTAATTAGATTCTTATTAGTTGATTATGCCAATCCATTGCCTTGAGGGTAGTAGCTGGCAGAATATTTCAATTTAATTCATTTTTCTAGAGAGAACTCACTCATCTCAAGAGACAAAAAATAAGAAGCGTTATCGAATACTAAACAATGAGGGATACCAAAATGAGTAATAATATTTGAATTTAAAAAGGCAATTACCTGACTGGTATTTACAGCTCTTAATGGGGCATCTTCAGACCACCTGGTGAAGTAATCTGTGGCTATTATGATAAACTTGTGCTGCTGTGAGGATGGTGAGTTGATTGGACCTGTAATATCAAGACCCCACTGCTGAAAAGGGGAGTCTACTGAAACAAGATGCAAAGGAAAGGTTGGTTTATGTATCCGCCCGGATGCATTTTGACAAATAATACACTTGTGACAAGGCATGAGCATCTCTAAAAAGTGTAGGCCAGTAATAACCTGCTCTTAAAACTTTATGGGCAGTGGTATCCCCACCAAAATGCCCACCAGCTTCTCCTGAGTGCAATTCTAGTAAGACCTTTTCTGCTTCATCTTTCTCAAGACAGCGCATTAGTAATCCATCAAAATTTTGACGAAACAAAATAGCATTAATCAACTAAAAGGAGGAATATTTTAATCTTAACGCTCTTCTTTTAGTGGGATCTAGGTGACGGGGGGCTGACCCATGTTCAAGACAGAATTTTATACGTCATACCAGGGACTGACAGAGTTTTGTGCATAGCAGATGGAATTTTGATTGTGTTGTCCTGGGTTTGATATGTCGTTTTCTTCTTGTTGTCCTACCACTGAGTCAACGACTAACTTACATAGCCCTTGGCCTCTCACTATTTGTGCTGGGGTGATTTCTATGTCATATTTTTCTAAGGAGGTGACCCAGTTCGCCCTCTTTTCGCCTAGTTCTTTCTGCACTAACAGATTTATGACGGCTTGGTAAGAGACAATAATTTTCGTCCTAGACTTCAAAATATAAGATCGGAAGTGATTTACTGCTTTAAAAACAACATAGGCTTGCTGATCTACCACTGGGTAATTTAGTTCTGCGCCTTTGAAAGCAGAGCTCATAAAGACAATTGGGACTTCATTGTTTTCAATGTTTTTTTGAGTTAGGACAGCAGCATAGGAGCGGTCATAAGCAAATGTGTAGAGCGTGAAGTCTTGCGAAAATTTGGGGCTCACGAGAGAAGGAGCATCTATTATGGCCTTTTTTATTGAATTAAAAGCTTGGTTTTCTAGGGGTCCCCAATGATATTGTGCGTCCTTTTTTATTAAATTCTGTAAAGGTCTCACCATTTATGAAAAACTAGGGACGAATCTCCTGACAAAGTTTATCTAGCCTAAGAAAGACTGCATAGAGTTTTTGGATGAGGGAGGGGGAAGTTTCAAGATGACTTGAGTCCTTTCAGGGTCAATAATCATCCCTTTGCTTGATACAATAAATCCTAAGATCTTACCTTGTTCTACTGCGAAGATAGATTTTTTAGGATTCAAGGAGATGTCGTACTTACGACATCGCTATAGAACGGCTCTCAAATGAGCTAGATGATCAGTTTTGTTTTTCGAAAATACAGTAACATCATCTAGGTGAACTATGACAGATTGATTGATTAAGCCTCGAAAAGCGATGTCCATCGCTCTCTGGAAAGTGGCACCAGCATTAATGAGCCCAAAGGGCATTTTCCTATAAGTGTAGGTGCCCCATGGAGTACAGAAGGTAGTTTTAAGTTGGTCTGGAGGAGACATCAGGACTTGGTTCTACCCTGAAAAACCATCCAATAAGGATAATCTTTCAGAACCAGATACCTGTTGAAGGATATGTTCCATGGGTGGGACAGGGTAGTTGTCGTTATCAGACGCTTGATTAAGGTTTCGAAAATCGACCATAGTCGAATTTCGCCACTCTTCTTCTGGACAGGGACAAGGTTAGAAACCCATTGCGTGTGCCTAACTGGGAAAATTATCTTAGCATTCAGGATTTTATTTAATTTTTTTTTTTATGGTCGGTTCGAGTTTAGGGTGCATTTTTCTTAACTTTTGTAGAAACGGTAAGGTTTGAGATTTCATAGGAATGACGTGTTGTATGATGTTAGGGTCAAAGGTTTTTAGGTCGTCATATGTCCATGCAAAAACATCTTTGAATTCCTTAAACAATTTAATGAACGCGGCTTTCTCTTGTTCAGAACACCCCACCCCTAAATTCATGCACTGTGGATTGTCATTAGTTCCCAAGTTTACTTTTTCATACGATAACGAGTGTTATCACTGAAATTTCGTCCGCACATGGCGACAAGAACTCCGCATCGTCAAAAACAAGACTGAAGTCATTCATGGCACAGGATTAATTCCACAGCATTGAAAAAGGGTCAAAAACTATACCAAGTGACCAAAAAATTGAAGGGCGCTTTACAAAATCTGGGTGCGCGCGCATATGCGCGGAACAACAATGTACAATGCGCGCATGTGCACATGATGCGCATCTGTTGGGCGAAAAACCCGCGCACCTGCTAAACGACGCATTTATTGAAATTGGTCGGCCTCCCAACCACTAATGGATCATCTCCCAAGATCGATTTGACACTAAATCCGAGCTCAATCTGCATGGCGGGCTGGTCAAAGACCTAATTGAGCCCTAAAGAGCCCCTTTTCACACTCCAAAGAGGTTACATTATAACCCAATGCTAGGCTATAAAAAGCCATGAATAACCAATACTTTCTCAAGGAATTCCATGCATTGTTATGCTGCCAAGATTGTTAAGGACTCATTCTTTGACAAGAACACATACGCATCATTTCACAAGAGCTATCCACCTCTCCCTTGAGTGGATAAGCTAGGAGTTCTTTCACCCACATTTTCATCTTTTCATTGTAAGGAGAGCAAGCTTGTGAGGGCCTCAAGAGCCTTCCATTGGAGAAAGAAGGGACCCGAGTCCCCTTTCTTCATTGTGCCTTTGGATTTCATCAATAGATCAGCTTATACATTGGTGATATTGGTCCATTTGTATTTATTTCTCATTCCCTTCATATGCTTATAGTTTTAATTAGTTTTAGTTTAATTCTTGTTTATTGTTTTGTTTTGTTTTCCCTAACCCTTTCCTTTTACAGCTGTCATGCCTAGCAGAGCCCAACTGGGCATGTAAGCACATTTTATTTTCTCACCTAGTGACGAATTGGGTGCAAATAGATTGGCGACCGTATTGGAGAGTTGGTATCAATTCCTCCCTCATTTGGGCTTGTTTTGCTTTCCTTTTGATTTCATTAACTTGCAGGTTCACAAACCGGCCTCTGTCGACCTGCTAACCAGGCAATTCACAAGAAATTGGAGAGAAATCCATCCGGATTTTTCTTCTCGGACTTTTGCCACAGGCGCGTGGGTATTCCACCCCACAGGCGCGTGGATATTCCACCCCACAGGCGCGCATCGTGCGGGCATGCGCATTTTCAACAGTTTCTTTCTGCACGCATGCGCTTTATCATTCAGTTCTGTTAGCGCGCAGACACTTCATGCGCCTCTGTCCACACTAGGGACCGCGCATCTGAACTTAAATTGACATTGTAAGCTCTTGGATGTGGGAAAAAATCATTTTCCTTCTTAAGAATGATGATATGCATGCTCTAAATACTGCACCACTTAGACCCCTCAACTTATAAAGGGGATAGTCGAACAAACATAGGCACTTAGGTGGATAAAAATCATTTTCTCTTATTTGCTTTTTGCCACGTGGATGGCTTGCTTTGATTTATAATCTAAGTTGGACAATCATACTTAATCACATCTAATTCACATTTGGGACTAGAAATTGAAGTAACAATCTTAAGTATGCTCTTCTCTTTCGCCATCAAGCGATCTTGAGAACCAGAAAAGGATTGCGAAAACGGTTTCATCTCCCTTAACAAAATTTCAAAACTTTTAGGAGAGGACAAAGGCCCTTTTGGGACCCTTCTTAGTTTCATTTTTCAAACATATCCTAAATTTGTAACGGGCCCATACATGCCCACATGTCACAAAAGTAGGATAGTTGTTGCAATTTTACTTTATTAGATCAAAAAACTAGGAGAGTTTAAAAGTTTGTAGTGGGCCCACACATGCCCACATGTTCAATCTAGGATAGTTTCATTCTTTTTCTAGATTAACTCACGCATAGGGAGTTAAAGGATAGTAACGGACCACAATGTCCACATGCTAGTTTCCTAGGGATTTTAAAATTCCGCAAGGTTGTACCAATGACATCTAGC
>JZKD02S1146841.1:0-10359 GCA_000966675.3 Picea glauca | reverse complement strand
CAAAAATATATGTAAGGATGCACCATGGTGATCCTCCTACAAAAGCACCACCATAGTGATTTTTAAAGTGCACCAAATGTGTCGATATTTATCAAATGCACCTCAATACACAAAAAGTGTTTTTTAAGGGGCAGTTCTATTCAAGTCTTTGTTATCTGTCCATAGCCACTTGGAACCCCCTCCCTGTCCAATTGCCATTCACCTTGGACTGTCCACCTATCCTCTTACCATTCACGAGTCAAATAAATTCAAGTTGGAAGTCCCTCCCGGTACATGTGGCAATTACTATTTCACTAGTGCGTGAAATTATACACTTTCATTACTAAAACCATAGTTACCAAATTCGGTCGAATTGGCAAAAACAATTCGAAAATTTGGGGATTCATTTCAATTCATGGATTAATACGGAAATTCAAATTCGATGCGAGAATATTCATTTGACCATGACTTCCATCCTTATTTTTGTCCCTCCTCTTCAAACACGTCGATGTATATTGATGCACATTTAGTTGCAGAGAGTTTTAACACTGTTTTTGGACATTGTGGGAGAGTTGTCATGGTTCCTTCATGGTTGCTAGGTCTTTATTTTCATTAAAACTGCACATAAAAAAAATAAATAGAACATGGGAGCAACCCCCCCCCCCCCCAAAAAAAAAAAAAAAAAAAGAGGGAAAACAACTAAATACATAAATGAAAAAAATACTTCTTGTTTTTGTTTCCCTTCAATGCCAAATCGATTTTATTCCAAGAGAAATGGGAAATGAATAATTATGCTCAACACTAGCATTGGCTTGGGTTGGTGGAATCTCATGAAAGTTTTCTCAATCCCTTCATGTTTGAAAGTGTTTCCTTCATACATAAAAAATTTCCATTCTCATGTAAAACTATGCCCTTTATTGTAGTATCTAATTCCATTTACAATGTTTATAAGTGTTGGAATACTGAGAGGGGGGGCAGGGGTGAATCAATATGAGCACTTTTATTACTTTAAACCACAATATGTATCGTTTAAATTTATAAGAAATTCATCAATAGCATTCAAAACATCGTGAGGCGTATAAATAAACAATGAAAATGAACAACCACACAAGTACACAATACACCTAAGTTTTACGTGGAAACCCAATGCGGGATAAAACCATGGAATTATTTTCTTATATGTCGGAAGAAATGAATTCATAGGAAGCACCAACTTCCTTGTTTTCCAGCTACAACTGAAAGGAGGCTAAAACCCCCTAGTTTCTCAAGCTCCAACCTGAAGGAAGCTACAACTCCCTTACTTTTCCAGCACCAACCAGAAGGAGGCTACAACCCCCTTTCCTTTCCCTGTCCTTTTGCCTTGAAATATAAATGGAGACCAATTGTCACTACCACAAACTCTGTTAATCTTGTCATTGCAAAACCTGTCATTGTAAAACCTGTCACTGTAATCTCATCAACCAATCAGATCTGGTCACATAGATCATATTCCAATATGACCACAAACAAATCTCAACCATATCAACAAATTCCTAAAACAAATACCATATGATATGCCTCAACCATGTACCACAATATATTCCATAAACGATGTACTAAACAAGTACCAAAACTCTCAATATGTGCATCAAGCATAAACCACAATCTCCAAAATATCACCAAGCCATGCCACCAATATGAGCCATAACATGACCAAGATATAACCCTCAAAACCTACATAATGACATACCTCATAACCTATGACAACCCTGCTTCATAATCATACCTTGTTGTAGCCTGGAACAAGCATCCCCTTTACTTTACCTCATCCTTTCTATCTCATATTCACCAATAGATCAAGTGTTCACTCGATAGATATTCAATGAATTTGTGTGTAAGAATGAGAGACTCTTGATGTGTATTTATACTCTTCTATTTAACTAATTTTCAACCACTTTACCCTTAATTAATTTCTTGTTGTAACTACTTTACCCTTAATTAATTTCTTCTTACAATTGTTTTACCCTTTTTCCTAATTTTAGGGTAATAATCATTTTACCATTTTTCCTAATTTTAGGATCATAACTATTTTACCTTTTTTTCTAATTTTAGGGTCATAACTCTTTTACCCTTTTTCTTAATTTTAGGGTCATAACTATTTTACCCTTTTTCCTCATTTTAGGTCATAACTGTTTCACCATTTTTTCTTAATTTTAGGGTCAACCTATGCTTTCTTGTTGCAACTACTTTACCCATAATTAGTAAACTCATAATTTATTTGTTACAACTACTTTATCCATAATTAATTTCTTGTTGCAACCACTTTGACTAGCAAAATTCTTGAAGACTTTCTAGAGGCTTCTAGAATAATTGACTTCTTGTTGACCTCCTAGGAGATTCTATATTATTATTGAGGGTCCTTCAATCTTTACAAAGCCACATATCCTCAACCGCAAGGAGCCACACGATGTACCACCTATCACTGAAAATGACATGATGCGTACTATCCATGTATGATAGTCTTACTTGAAAATACATTAACCTTCATGTCTTTATTCCTTGATCAATTGTGGGTTCCATGACCATACCTTCGGGGCTACCGAAATTTGTTGTTGGACTTGCTTCAAGGTTTGACATCAATGAAAACCAACTCAATATTTCAACAATATACACCTTTGGCATTGATGGCAACACTCTGATGCAACATTGATGGCATGTAAACACTTATGCTCATGCTCCCCCTGGAATCATCCCTCTATTCTTTCTCTCCATTTTCAATGCATTTGATTACTACTTCTCTCTCCCCCTTTGACATCAATGGAAAAGAGTAACTTCCCTTTGGGGCTGCTACCCCTGTCTGAACTTTCCTTTGGGTTTCTTCCCATGTCTTCACTATCCTTTGTGTTGCTTCTCTTGTTTGCAAGCTTCAAATATTTTGGCTACCATTTTTCTCTTCATGGTGCTTCCTTGTGTAAATCCATGAAATATATAAAAAACATTCAAAAATTCACTGTGGGGTAGAAACTATTCCAAATTTTTGTCGAAGATACTCAAAGGTATCCCTTGTTAGAGATTTGGTGAAGATATATGCAATCTGCTCTTTTGTGCCAATATACTTGACCATGTTTTTCTTCTCTGTAACATGTTCCCGTAGAAAGTGAAAATTGATCAGAATATGTTTTGTCTTGGACTGCATCCTTGGATTCTTTGAAATACTTATGGCTCTGGTGTTATCAAAAAATATTGGAATGGGCTCATCATATTCAACCTGTATATCCTTCAAAGATTTTTTCATCCCTAGAACCTGAGTACAACATGTTGCTGCTATAATATACTCTACTTTTTCTATAGATAAAGATATTGATGACTCTTTCTTACTCAACCATGATACCAGGTACTCACCCAAGTATAAATATGCTCCACTTGTACTTCTGGTATCATCAATGCAACCTGCCCAATCTGCATCTAAATAAGAAACAAGAGATAGACCTTTCCCTTTTGGATACCATAATCCAAAATATTCCGTACCTTTGCAATATATGAATATCCTCTTCACTTCCATAACATGTGATTCCTTTGGTGATGTTTGAAACCTTGCAACATGTCCAACTTCCTGCATCACATCCGGTCTATAAGTTGTCACATAGAGTAATATTCCAATCATTTATCTGTACTGTCTCTGGTCCACATCCTTAGAATCATCATCCTTACTTAACTTACAACTGGTTTGCATAGGAGTACTGATTATTTTGAAATATTCCATTCCAAACCTTTTTAGCATTTCTATGATATACTTGGTCTGAGAGATGAATATAATTTTTTTTCTCTGACATATCTGTAGTCCCAAAAAGAAACACAACTCTCCAAGTAATGGCATCTTGAACTCATTTTGCATGTATTTGGAACATTTCTGACTCATCATGTCATCATCGCTTCGAAAAATAATATCATCAACATAAACTTCAACTATCATGATACTATCTTGATTTACCTTTATGTAGAGATTGCTATCTGCATTTCCTTTCCCGAACCCTATTTGTTGTAAGTACATGTCCAATCTTGAATACCACGCTCTGAGTGATTGTTTGAGACCATATAGTTCCTTCTTCAACTTGCAAATATAATTTTCCTTATCTGACAATTGAAATCTTTTTGGTTGTTCGATGTATACTTCTTTTTCTAACTCTCCATTTAGAAAGGATGACTTTACATCCATCTAATGCACCTTGATATTTCTGGTACATACATAAGCTAGAATCAACTTGATTTCTTCCATTTTGGCAACTAGGGAAAAGTTTTCTTCAAAATATATACCATCAATATGAGCATATCCTATACATACCAATATTTATTTGTTTCTGGTAACATGTCCATCCTGATTCAATTTGTTTTTGAAGACCCACTTTGTACCAATCATGTTTTTGTTCATTGGCCTTGGAACAAGTTCTCATGTATCATTATTCTCTATCTGATCCAATTCTCATTCATATCTTTTCTCTAGTACTCATCCTTGGTGGTTTCTTCAAAACTTCTTGGCTCAATTATGGATAACAATGCTATATGTTGTTGTTCCGGTGAACACCTTCTTCTTCGGGTTTCATCTCCTACATTTTTATTTCCAATGATCTATTATGGTGGATGATGTTTCTGCACTTGTCTTCTAGGTGTCTTTGGAGGTGCCTGAAGATTTTATTTCTCTTTCTCTTCTTCTTCATCTACTTCTTCTTCGTGATCCTATTCTACTAAATATTTACTTCCTTCTTTTTTCCTCCGTCCATCTGTTTCATCAATCGTCACATTGATGATTTCCACTATTATTTTTAGTCTTAGATTGAAGCATTTGTATGCTTTTCTTTTGCTTGAGTACCTAACCAATATGCCTTTATCAACTCGAGAGTCAAATTTTCCAATCCTTCCATCTTCTCTTTTGATATAACATTTGCTTCTGAACACTTTGAAATGATTCACAGTTGTTGGTCTTCCTTTACATAGCTCATAGGTATTTTTATCACTATTATTTATGAGCATTCCTCTGTTCGGGATATGAACTATTGTATGTACTTCTTGTACCCAAAATACATCCTTCAACTTGGAATCTTTCAACATGGTTCTGGCCATTTCCTGTACTGTTTTTTTCTTCCTTTCGATAACTTGATTTTGTTGAGGTGTCCTGGATAATGAAAAATGTCTCTTTATCCCATGTTCACTACAAAAATCAATGAATTCCTTTGATGTAAACTCTCCTCCATTCTCTGATCTCAAACACTTGATTTTCTATTATGTCTCAGTTTTAATCATTTCCTTGTATATATTGAAGTGTTCAAATGCCTCTGACTTCTTCCTGAGAAAGAAAACTGCAATAATCCTTGTGGAGTCATCAACCAATAGCATAAAGTATTTTTCTCCATTCAATCCCTTTGTTCTTATTGGTCCACATAAATTTGTATGTACAATATCTAGTGGTTTTGTTTTGGAGTACTCCTTTGATTTAAACTTGGTCAAGGTTTGTTTTCCCTGTAAACAATGCTTGCATAGAGTATTTGTTGGCTTCGATATCTCAGGAATTTATTTTACTGCTTCCTTTCTGCTTATTTCGACAATATTTTCAAAGTTTATGTGACCCATTCTTCGGTTCCAGAGCCAACTTTCATCATAATTTCCTAGGCAACATCTTTCTTTTCCAATTTCATTTAGTACATATATGTTGCTTGGAGTTTTTACAGTTGTATCCACCAACTTGCATGATCCTACTTTCCTTATTTCACATTTTTCTAAGTCAAACATACATTTGTCTCGTTGATCACACATCTGACTTACACTTAAAATATTTTTCTTCATGTCTTCAACTAGTAGAAAATTTTATGCCCTGCCATCCTTGTTTCCAAGATTGATTGTGCCTCTTCCTATTATTCTGGCTGAGTTGTCATTCCCAAATGAAACTGATCCATCTCTTTCCTTATTCAATGTTATAAACTTGTCCTTATCACCTTTCATATGCTTTGACTAACTACCATCAACATACCATCCACGTTTCTTGTGTTGAGCTTGCAAGGAAAACGTGTATTCTTCAATGTTGAATTGGTCCTACTTCTTTATCCATTTCCTGTGTGGTTCCTATATGTGACTGTTGATATTTGTTGGCAGCCATTTTGAAATTCTTATATTTTCCTTATAAGATGCCCACACAAGGGTTTTGAACCCTCAATACTCGTCGCAATTCTTTAAACAAAATGACACTATTATCTTTCGCTTTCGCACACCTGCCTTTCATTTTCATTTTCACGACTGCAAGCGTGAAAACCTTGAGTTGGAAGTCATGTTGATAGAGTTAAAATGATCTTTTGAATTGTTATGAATCCTTTTGTTCATATGGTCATAATTTACTTACCTCCAACTCACTAATGGTCATACATTTATCAAAACACCAAACCTTTATTCACTTTGCATTTTTGTTAATATGGTTTCGATTTATAAGTTCGTGATGCAATGATTTTTTTGGTGTCTTTGATTAAATCCTTGGAGCAATGGTTTCATAGAATGGATTAACTTTGTGATTAAATCCTTGGTGCAATGTTCGATATAGTGGTTTCTTTCAAATAATACAAATGCTATTGTTGATTTAAACATTCGCGTCGAGTTTTGGTTATGTGATTATGTGATAATCCATTTGACATTTGGTTTACAATGCTTTGGATTGTGATTTTAATGAAACTAATACCAAGGCACCGTTGATTGTACATACCAACATGATAGTTTTGCATGGTTTCAATTTACTCCACCACCCTCACACGCATAAGCATTAACGTCTGCCTTGCACTTCGGGCTGCCTCTGCTTGTTTTGGGAAAACCTGCGGGCAATTGGTCCTGTGTCTACCCTGTCAAACCCCCTCACCGATTACCCTGTTTACTATGTGTTGTTGGGAAATTCTACCCTACGGATTAACAAGCTAGGGTCTAAACTTGCATGCAGATCATGACCCTTCAGAAATTACTTTTAACCTTCTACCCCAAACCTAAAACCCTTTTTCACATGCAAACATGGAAAGAACCAACTAACCCTTTTATCGATGGTTGGTGTAGATCCTCCATTGAGCTTTACCCAATTTATTCTGCTGCTCCTTCCAAAAAGCGATCCTGCAATCAAGACAAAACTACGCATGCATGCTATTGTTCTACTAGAGGGTTAGAGATTAAGCATAAATCGAATAAAACGTATAAGATTCGTGCATTGGGATGGGAAAAGTCTTCTTTATTAATCTCAATATGAATCAACTTACAATGATAATAGAGATCGGCCACCGTTCCTTGATCCTGATCCTGGGCTCCTCCTCTTCTTTGTCCTCCAATTGCTTTGCTTGAATTCTCCTAAAGCTTGAGGAAAGGCTAAAGGGTTGGGATAAAACGGATTCAGCAATTGGGCAGCGTTTCTTTGCTATGATTTTTCTCCTTTGAATAGTACCCCTACCCCTTCTTTTATAGTCTAGAAGGAGCTAGGGTTTTGGACGAACTCTCGGCCATGCATGGCTGGGAGTTCCAGTTAACTGACCCAAAGCTTTTCGTCCCGGTGGAAACTTTCCTGATTTTTTGCTTTGTTAGGTAAACGCGTGCTATAGTGGGCCAGCCAGCATTCCAACGCATGCAGTATAAGGCCTGCCAACATTCCAACGTGCCCATTAATGGGTTAGGGCGCGGGTTACTTGTTTTAAGAGGTTTTTGGAGAGTCTGTTTAGCATGGCTTTGGAAATGAAGGGCAATGAGTTGGCCTGATGCCAGGTAAGCATGGATGGTGAAATTTAGGGTTATAACAGATTCCCCCTAATGTGTGAGGTCTGAAGAGCGTCTGATGGCCGAAATACATTACCAATTTTTTACCAATATGTACTGATATGCTGAATGAGTGAGCCCAGGAATCAGGAATCAAGAGGTGTTGTCTGCAAAAAATATCAAATGTCTCACCGAGGCGAGCATACCCATGCTCAGGATAAATCAGAACCATGGCTACCAATCAAATACATTGTAGATCCATGTCAAATAATTATAAAGAGTAGTCGCGAACAATACACAGCGGAGCTACATCTCGAAATCAGAAAGATATACATAGAAAGTATCCATCTCCCAGAAGCTGATTCGGCCTGATGGTTGTACTTCAGAGCTCGAGCAACAANTCAAAACAGAGTAATGCTCAGAAACAACACTGATAAAACTCCATACGATCTATGGAAAGGAAGACCAACGAATGTGAAGCACTTCAAAGTTTTTGGAAGCAAATGTTACATCAAACGAGAAGATGGCGGAATGGGAAAGTTTGACTCTCGTGTGGACAAAGGAATACTTGTTGGTTACTCAAGTACAAGGAAGGCATACAAGTGTTACAATCTAAGACTAAACAAAGTTGTGGAAAGCATCAACGTAACAATTGATGAAACAGGGATACCAGAATCAAAGAAAGAAGAAAACAAATCAATGGAACAACTTTTTGAAGAAGAAGAGGAAGATGAAGATGAAGAGAATCCGACAGAAGTAGAAGAGAAAGTTCAAAAAGTATCTCCAAAGACACCTAGAAAATGAGTACAGAAGAATCATCCTTCAAATCATATTATTGGAAACAAAGATGTAGGAGTGGAGACTAGAAGAAAAATCTATTCACCAGAACAAACACACCTAACACTCTAATCTACAATTGAACCAAATCGTTTTGAAGAAACCAACAAGGATGAATTTTGGAATAAGGCCATGGATGAAGAATTGGATCAAATAAATAAAAATGACACTTGGGAATTGGTTCCAAGACCAAAGAATAAGAATGTGATCGGTACAAAATGGGTTTTCCAGAATAAATTGAATGAAGATGAATAGGTTACAAGGAACAAAGCTAGATTGGTATGTAAAGGATATGCACAGATTGAAGGAATCGACTTTGAAGAGACATTTGCCCCAATTACCAGAATGGAAGCAATCTATTTGTTTTTAGATTATGAATGCTCCAAAAATGTTAAAGTATATCAGATGGACGTAAAATCATCTTTTCTGAATGGAGAACTTGAAGAATAAGTCTACATTGAACAACCAGAAGGATTTCAATTGCCAGAGAACACAGACTATGTGTGTAAATTAAGGAAGGCCTTGTATGGTCTAAAACAGGCTCCTAGAGCATGGTACTCTAGACTGGATAAGTATCTGCAGCAGGCAAGGGTCAGAAAAGAAAGTATAGACAACAACCTCTACATCAAGGTAAGTCAAGGTAATATTTTATTAATTGAAGTTTATTTTGATGATATTATTTTTGGTAGTGATGATGACAGGTTAAGCCAGAAATTTGCAAANTGACTCTCGTGTGGACAAAGGAATACTTGTTGGTTACTCAAGTACAAGGAAAGCATACAAGTGTTACAATCTAAGACTAAACAAAGTTGTGGAAAGCATCAACGTAACAATTGATAAAACAGAAATACCAAAATCAAAGAAAGAAGAAAACAAATCAATGGAACAACTTTTTGAAGAAGAAGAGGAAGATGAAGATGAAGAGAATCCAACAGAAGTAGAAGAGAAAGTTCAAAAAACATCTCCAAAGACACCTAGAAAATGAGTACAGAAGAATCATCCTTCAAATCATATTATTGGAAACAAAGATGTAGGAGTGGAGACTAGAAGAAAAATCTATTCACCAAAACAAACACACCTAACACTCTAATCTACAATTGAACCAAACTGTTTTGAAGAAGCCAACAAGGATGAATTTTGGAATAAGGCCATGGATGAAGAATTGGATCAAATAAAGAAAAATGACATTTGGGAATTGGTTCCAAGACCAAAGAATAAGAATGTGATTGGTACAAAATGGGTTTTCCAGAATAAATTGAATGAAGATGAACAGGTCACAAGGAACAAAGCTAGATTGGTATGTAAAGGATATGCACAGATTGAAGGAATCGACTTTGAAGAGACATTTGCCCCAATTACCAGAATGGAAGCAATCTATTTGTTTTTAGATTATGCATGCTCTAAAAATGTTAAAGTATATCAGATGGACGTAAAATTATCTTTTCTGAATGGAGAACTTGAAGAATAAGTCTACATTGAACAACCAGAAGGATTTCAATTGTCAGAGAACACAGACTATGTGTGTAAATTAAAGAAGGCCTTGTATGGTATAAAACAGGCTCCTAGAGCATGGTACTCTAGACTGGATAAGTATCTGCAGCAGGCAAGGGTCAGAAAAGAAAGTATAGATAAAAACCTCTACATCAAGGTAAGTCAAGGTAATATTTTATTAATTGAAGTTTATTTTGATGATATTATTTTTGGTAGTGATGATGACAGGTTAAGCCAGAAATTTTCAAAAGACATGCAGAATGAATTTGAAATGTCGTTACTTGGAGAACTATCCTTCTTTTTGGGACT
>JZKD02S1146840.1:838969-865877 GCA_000966675.3 Picea glauca | reverse complement strand
TCCTAAAGCTTGAGGAAAGGCTAAAGGGTTGGGACAAAATGGATTCGGCAATTGGGCAGATTTTCTTTGCTATGATTTTCCTCCTTTGAATAGTACCCCTACCCCTTCTTTTATAAGCTAGAAGGAGCTAGGGTTTTAGATGAACTCTCGGCCATGCATGGCTGGGAGTTCCAGTTAACTGACCCAAAGCTTTTCGTCCCGATGGAAACTTTCTTGATTTTTTTCTTTGTTAGGTAAACGCAGGCTGTAGTGGGCTAGCCCGCGTTCCAACACATGCAGTAGAAGGGCAACAAGCATTCCAACACGCCCAGTGTTAGGTTAGGGAGCGGGTTACTTATTTTAAGTGGATTTTCAAGGTTTTATTCAGCATGGCTTTGGCAAGGAAGAGACATGAGTTGGCCTGATGCCAGGTAAGCCTATGTGGTGCATTTTAGGGTTATAACAACTTGCAAACTCAATTTTCCAAAAGGATCCTTGCTTGCACTCCTTTCGGCAATCTTTCAAATTCCTTCCACCTTCACCTTAGTTGATGATTTTTAAGGTTTCAACTAGCCTGCGCACACCTTACACAGCTCTGTACTTCACCTGTACTTCTGTTGGTATGGGAACAATGGTATCTCTCTTGAGCTTTCTGAGATAAAACTCAGACTCTTGTCAACGCACACCTTGCGGACGTTTCACATTCAACAAATGTAAACAATAAGCATCATAACACCATGAAAATTGAGTCAAAGCTTCATATATTAACTCAAGTTCTCCTGTACATGGGTTCTTCTCTACAGTTCTCTACTACAAATCAACAGCTTATGAAAAAAATCTCTCTTCTTCTATTCTAATGATACAATAATACAAGGGTGATGGTGTCTATATTTGTTTTCCCTCCTACGCTTCTAAAACTGTCTAATCTCTTAATTCAAATCTACCTACTTTCATTAATTTCATATAAATGCCTTTACATTCTACAGATGAGAGAAGTGATCAAGCTCTGTTTACATCATCTAAGATATAAATGTAAGTACGCTTTCCCCAGCTATCACATTAATATCCGCTTCATTAATGTTTTTCAAAACATGTCAAAAATGTGCGCTGGTTCTTTTCCAGTTGTCTTCCAACTTTTATGTTGCTTGCTTGGCTGGTTGGTTACGATTCTCCTACATCATAGAAGGAGGAGGAAGATTGAGAATAACTTCAACATAGAGGTTCCACCCTAATCCCATGTGTGGAAACGATAAAACCAATAAGTCGTTTGGACTCCACACAAAAAACACATTTATGTGGATTCAATCGTATGCGATAATATCAACAGCATAGGAAAATGGCTCGTAGATGTGTCGGGTGATTGTGACGACGCATGGAATGCACCGGTAAAACATTTAGGTAAGGTTGTACAATGTTCTTAATGTCATGAAAAGTGTAAGACATAGCGCGTTGAAAAGTCGTACCAACATTCTTGAGACCAAAAGGTAGTTTCTAGTATGCGAAGGTTCCCTAAGGGAAGATAAAAATAGTCTTATGTTGATCCACATGTAAAATATTGATTTTATTATAGTCGGAGAAACCATCCATCAAAGAGAATATTTCACTCCTTGCACAATCGTCAATGATTTGGTCAAAAAAAGGGGTTGGATAATTTTCTTTGGGACAAGCCTTGTTGATATCCTTATAATCTACACAAACATGGATCCTGCCTTGTTTCTTCATAACCAAAACAATATTATACACCCAATCAGTAAAAGCCACAGGATAGACAAAACCGTCTTTAAGAATTTTTTCAACTTCAAGTTTAATAGCAACAGCTTTGTGTAGATGTACTGGGCGAAGTCTCTGTCGAATGGGTTTAGCATCCGGGTAAGTCTTAATCTCATTTACAACAATATCTAGATCCATTCCAGGCATCTCTTCATAACTCCAGGAGAAAACGTCACATAATTCTTGGAAAAGAGATTTATAAAATTGGACCTCATCGACAGAACGTTTTCCACGACTACGGGTTTAATCGAAATATCTAAAGGGATGGTAGGTGAAATTTTACCCAAGTTCCCTTCATACAAAACATCATGTATTGTTTCAGGAACAGGGTAAATAGTAACAACAGTAGACGGATTTGAAATCCGTTGATAACTCTCTATAGTCTCAGGCTCTAGGAAGAGAATAGAATGATGATTCCCATCGTCCCATGGGGTATCTTCCATAGACATGATTTTCATAAACATTTCATCGGTCTGAAAAACTATGTGAAATGGATCCAAATATGTATCTAAGATAGAATGAGGAGAAGGAGTTGTCGATTGAATATATTTATAAGCCAATTCTACGGGACTTAAAGGCATTCTATCGTTGTAATGAAGACAGTCATTAGAGCTATGTATTATCCAAGGTTCATAAGACTCATGGATTTCACCAATAGTGGTTGATATCATGTTAATAGAGGCAAAAAAAGTAGTAATATTGGGTGGTTTAATGGGGAACGTACCCATTAGCTACGAATCTTTTAAGAGACCCACACCGACATTCTTATAACTGGAAGGTGTTTACACAATGAAAGGTACGTTACTAGTACATGAATCATAATTAAAGAAGGCAAGTTGATCGACAGTAACAACTTTTCCTTGGTGAGGGAAACATATCACACAAAAACGATTATAAACAACTACACGCATGGAATCAATCCAACTATGGCTAAGTAGAAGGTTGTAATCAAGAGGTCCATCAAAGACTTCAACCTCAACAGTAACTGCTTTGCCTTCTAACGTAATAGATAACAAAGGAATAACACCATAAGGTTTAAATCATGTACCATTAAATGCTTTTAGAGTATTTTGTGACTCATTAAGGGTAGGAGAGCCAATGGATTTCCAACAAGTGATAGACATGATGCAATTCGAAGATCCTTCGTCAATAACGGTTCGACAAATATTCTTATTTTCCATAATAACTTGTATCTGAAACATTAATTGAGGAGAAATCCTTGGAATATGATATTCCAAGTCAAATATTATCAAGTTTGTATCAGTAGGATCAATTCCACCAATATCCTTTAATATTTCTTTTCATTGCGTAGGACAACTTTGAAGGACTTCGAGAGATGACATCGTAGAAGGTTCTCGCACAATATCTTCTACAATATTGTAGTTTTGCGCAACACATGCATGAGGATTAAATGATGACTTACAAACAACACCTTTAGGAGGAGGATAAAGAACTGTATCTATACTTGATCGTTCGAGATAAAGAGGACCTTTGGTTGGTGAAGTTGATGGAGGAGGTTGAACCAATGGAGGTGGTGAATCATCAACTTTCTCTTTCGAAGGAGAATAATCTTTGGCTCGAGTAGCGACTGCAACTTTGTTCTTCTTGGATTCACCAGTACACATAAGTACATAAGATGTGGTAGAGGGGGAATGTTGGTCATGAATGACCAATTGGGCCTATTTCTGAGAAGGAAAAGGTTGTGACAAAATGGCAGGTGTTGGAGGTGTCCCAGTCCCTTGTAGAAACTTAGTAACCTTAGCACATCATGGACAATATTTCGTATAATGATCCTCACCACAGATAAGACAAGGATAAAGAGGTTTGCGCTTTTATTTTTCATCAGCAAGTTGAGTCTTGGGTTTATCAGTTTGTTGATTATTATTTTTATCCTCCTTATTCTTGCCCTTCCCTTTATTTTTATTTTTATTTTTACCGGTAGGTTTAGATTGAACCGAATTAACTTCACAAGTTTTACCAGGAGAAGGATTTGGAGGAGGTGTATTTTGTACATTAGCAATAGTAGACTTGGAATTGGAATGACTGGCTTGTTTAGACTAAGTCTTGGCATGGAAAGTTCCAATAACGCCATCAACAACACGAGAAGCTACTGGAGGTGTTGGAGTTGGATTTGTAGGCGGGCGAGGAGCATCGGGGATTAAATCATATAGTGTGTTTGTTTGTGAATAAACAAGATCCAAGTATTGAGCATGAATAATGTCCTTCTCTTCAGTGATGAAACCACCCATGGAAACATCACGGGCTATAGGACCAATGAGTGACTTGCTAAACCACTCGACCAATATTTGATCAAGAAGGGGAAATTTAATTAAGCGTCTTCTCCTCCTCCATTCATGAATATGATAAAAAATGTGAGTGGATGAGGATTGTTTAAATGAACTCAAAATTTCAATTCCTGTCTAGTATCATATTGGTAGCTGGTAATGCATTAACAAATCCATAGCTAAGATGTTGAATTCATTGAAGAATCCTTGTGGAAATTCAATATACCATTTAGTTTCTGAACCCGTCAGATTTTGTTGGAAAAGATGCAATCTAATGGAGTCATCCATCAAAGAGTTGGATGAACACCAAAGATGGAAATTCATGACGTGATTATTTGGATCATCCCCTAATCGGTCGTCAAACTTAGGAATGTCTGATGGTAACTTGGCAGGTATTAATTCAGATTATTTTCGGCACGAAATGAGAGCAGAGATATAATAAATAAATGCAAAGAGATATCACATATATTCAATAATATAACATAAATGTATCAAATATGAAACCATAAACATAGATATACAGTAATACATGATTTCTATTAATGAAAGAAATGTACAGAGACTGTAAAAATACAGAGTGAAAGACTCGCTAGAATGGTGGCATCTTATCTTGGAGAAGAGACGTGACAGCTACTCGCATTCGCAAGAAGATGGTTACAATGAGGCTTCCAAGGCCTTTTTACAATAAAAAGGAATGCCAAAAACCCTAGACATCCAAAAACCTAACCCTAGGAGATGAAGCGCTAAAAGTCATGTGGGCCTAATTTGGGTAAGTGATTACATCAACTTCCCGGGGTCGTAACTTTTGCATACGATCTTCATTTTAGGAATGTGATAGCTCATTGGAAAGGTATTGTCTAGGATATTAATTTTTGGGGCTCAATTATGCCTTCATATATAATTAATAACCTCTATCTCAAAAAACCTTCATTTGGGCCCTCAAAATGGCCCCGGAAGTAAAAAACCACTAAAAATAGTAAATTGCCAAAATTGCCAGAAAACTGTTTTGAGCCAGTCAAAAAAGGTGGGTGGCCACCAATATCCACCTAGATCAATCCTCCATACTTAGGAATAAATGGTCTCCATTGCGTTGAGTTCCTCGGGGAGAGGGAAAAGCATTTGCTGAATTTGCATCTTGGTGAGTTGCTTGACTTGCTGGAGACATCATGCTGCTCAGTTTGTGGAAGTTTGTCACAAACCTATCGAGGCTAAGGCCATTAAAAAATTCAAGATACATGAGAGGACGATGTGCAGAAGGAATATTTGTGCTTTGCTGCAACCTTGTCGACTTGCTTCTATTTGATAGAGGGTGCTTGGGGCGAGGCTGTAGTGG
This sequence comes from Picea glauca, assembly GCA_000966675.3. Taxonomy (NCBI): domain Eukaryota; kingdom Viridiplantae; phylum Streptophyta; class Pinopsida; order Pinales; family Pinaceae; genus Picea; species Picea glauca. The sequence goes on along the minus strand of JZKD02S1146840.1, from coordinate 860,510 downwards.
TTGCAGTGTCCTTCTGTTCTCCTTTTGAACAGATTGTAAAGAAGCTAAATTTTACAGTATGAGATACTACCTTGTGACACTTTTTAGGTGGGACAGTAGTTGGAACTACCTCTGGTATTCTGTAGAGATGACCCCCCAGAGAAACAATGACACTGCGGGGTCGAGACTCATAAACAACATGGCATTTCCACATATATGGTTGGCCCAAGAAAACATCACAGACATCCAGTGCGGAAACATCACATAATACCTCATGCTTGAAGGGTTGGATGCCGTATGACAATCAACATTGTTGGCTGACATGGAGATCTCGTCCTTGGCAAAGCCACCCGATGTTGTATGGCTGCGGGTGTAGTGGTGTTGTCGACAATCCCAACTGTTTGATGACCTCTGCTGAGATGAGGTTTTTCTGGCTTCCGCTATCAATAATAAAATGCAGCGGGGTCTCCTTCACCCACATTTGTGAATGCAAAAGGTGCTCCCCCTCTTCAGGATCTGTTGGTTCTTCTGGTTGAATTGTTGCGGTCACGACAATAACAGTGTGGTCTGCGTCAATGATCTATCCTTTACCAGTATTTTCAAAATCAGATTCTGAATCGGGGTTTGGCTCCTTGTCTTTGATCTTGGCCACCAATGAATATTTTTAGTGACATTCATCGGTGTTGCGCCAAGGGATTTTGTGGAAATCACACCATTTTCTGGTGTCCTTCTTTGTCTTCCCGTGGCCCTTCTTTTCCTGTGTCTTGGATTGGTTTTTAGGAGACTGTTTGTTAGGAACATCTTTGTCATACTTCAATTGTTGCGGATTTGCATACTTGAACTCCCGTTTGTTCTAGTTCTTAAATTTCTGCTCGATTTTGACAACATATCAATAAGAAGCACCAAGTGATGAGATGTCTAGAAAATCCATTTCAGTTTGGATTTATCTATGTAGAGCCCCATGGTATTTTAGAACCAAATATCGCTCGGATTCTTTGATACCCAGCTTGGTGTGCAAGGTATGGAAGGTATTCATGAACTCTGGAACTGCTTGGCCCCTCTCTTCTTGTAGTGTGGTCCATCTCCTGTACTAGTCCTCATAGTTGCCAACAGGGTAATACTGTTCCTTTACCTCATCCACAAAAAAATCCCAAGTGGGATCAACCCCATATATTCTAGACTCCTCTGTGGAACTTTTCTCCCAGTAAGTTTCCCACCAATGTTTGACATGAGGGAGAGATTTAAGGAGTGCGATGGTGATCTTTTCTTTGTCGAAAAAATTGTGAACAAATAAATAACCTTCTAACAGAGTTAACCATTTTTCTAGGGATTCTACATCTATTTGTCCTTCAAATACAAAAATATCAAAATTAACTTGTACCTTGAAAGGCGAGGTGCCTCCAAAGTGGTCGCTTGATGAATATGCACCTGCTGTTATCGGCAGACGTTGAAGGATGTGGGAAAATTTCTCCATTATTTCATCCCTCTATCATGTGAGAGCTTTCTCAAGAAATAGATTGATAGGATCGTCTGCTCCATCATTTTGTTCCTACCTGGGTAGGTGTAGGAACAAAACTGCTCGCAACATTATACCCAGGAGGAACAAAAAGATTAAGCCCTTTGGATGGACTCTGGGTAGGATTATAAATAGAAGTATTTAGAGCATTATACCCAGGTGGAAGTGATGGATTTTATTTAAGTGGAAGTGGTGTTCCAATAGGAGCTTGAGTGATTACCACACTTTCGAAAAAAGAAAGCATAGTTTGTGGGACCATGGTAGAGCTAACGAGCTGGAAAGGAAGAATTGTATGAGAACCAACCAATAATTGGTCTGATACTGTGACAACATTACTGGTTGTGCCAGTAAAATGATCCAAGGGTACTATATAAGCAGCGGAAGTCATAGGCATATGTGATTCCATAGGTTGATTATAGGTTCTCTGATGTAGATGACTCATTAATAGTTTTTCAAAAATATAGTGTCCCGAAGAGGTTCTCCAAAGAGAATGGACATGACTAGAAGAGTTGGGATCAAAATTTCCAGCAGTATGAACTTGATTTTCAAATGACTCGCTCTGAAAGAGTGGATCATATACACCAGAATCTGTGTGAGGTCCAATAGGTATTCTAGTATAATCTTCAACAACAACGTCTCCCGATGATTTTATCTGGAGAAAAAGTGGATCTCATACAATACTCAATAACGGATTTATGGGAAGTATGGATTCCTCCAATGGAGTAGAACTTCCAATCTTAGAGGCTATGTCGTTATCGACTGCTCCTTCAGGAGAACCCTCTGGTGAGTTAGAAAGAAAAGGAGTATATTCTTCTAGATATTTCGGAGGTAACCCTTGCATCCTACATGAACGTCGAGGGACAATGTTGGCCGCACAAAATAAATAATGAAAGAAAGCTATGGACAACTAGAGAAACAAACAATACTTACTAATAAAATATAGACATGAGACACTCAAACAAACCTTATTATTTCAAAGTCACTAGTTGTTGATGAAATACAATGTCACAAAATTAAGACAATAAGGGGTTGGGATAAAGTGGGTGGAAAAGTTATGTTGACGACCGGCTTAACGGACTGAAACCCTGGTGCAATATCCCACACACAATCATGGGTATACCCTCCAAGGATCCCAAGTGAGTTTGGCCAACGCCAATTCCAGGTACCGTGAAGACTTTCCCCTCCACAGTCACCTCAGGTAAAGACTCTAAAGATATAGGCCAATAAGGTTACCAATTACGACAATGATGCCTGGGGAAGCAGTCGAAAATCCGATCCACACGCAAGGGCATGGTATCTATGCCATAAATCAACTCAAGAATGTCCCCACGGGATTTTCTTCTCAAGTGACCCCCAATAACACACACAATCTCTACACTAAGACCAACAAAGTAGGGTGAGTAACTCTGTCGGCCCTAATGCGACCTCGTGATTGACCCTTGTGTTAGAAGGGCTTCCTAGGAAAAAATGTAGCAAGTGGATTTGTTCTCTCCCTATCACAAGGTACTATTTTGTGTTTTGATTCTTTGGAGAGTGTGTCTTACAACCTATTCCAAAGAAATATCCTAGCTAATGTTGGTGTAGAAAAGTTCTAGAAAATAAAATTTGCTAATAGATTTTAAAATTGCATTGTATTTTAAAGGTTGTTGTTTACTAAAAAGGAAAACAGAAGTGAAATTGATGATGTATTTGACCTTGACCCAATAAGATGCAAGAAGAGATGAAACACAAATGTTTCATTCAATGAAATCTAATTACAGTAGGGAGAAGGTTTCTCTTTTCCAGAATACAAAATCTACAAAGCACAATTTCTCAATCTTTGAATGATATGAATTCCAAAAAATCAAAGTTATTCTCTTTTCCAATTTTCTCTTTTCAAAAAATATATGAATGCAAACATTTCATACAAAGACTACTAAAAAGAAGAAAATACTTCAGTTCTTTCATTTTCAAATCAGAATAGAGATGTAATCCAAAAAAGAAAGAATGGTCTAAGAAGACTTGTGCACTCTCAACACTATTCCTGAATCAAACTCATAATGCAAGCAAAAAATAAATGATAAGAAAACCTTTTGTCGAATGCAAACAATTTTTTTTTCTTAATCAATCAACAATGTAACAACCCTAGTAGAATATATGTTTAGGAATTATTAAGTAAAAATTAATTAGGGGATTAATTGTCTTTACATGGTTTTAACTAAACCAAGATTGGCATAATAATACTAATTAAATATTTATTAATTAATTAATTGTTATAATTTTTATTAATTAAGTGATTTAATTAATTACCTATCACATTGAATGAACAGGGTAATAAATTTTAAAAAAAAGATTAATAAATTATATTGTTTAAATTAAAAAGGTTACGTATACGGAAGGGATAAGGGGCATTAATAAAAGGATAGGGAACATTAATAAATTGGATAAGGGGCATTAACTATGTGGATAAGGGAATGAATGCAGGGATAAGGAAATAAATGAGGAGAAAGGGCGGTGGAGGAGGATATGAGCGAAGGAGGTTGTGAAGGAAGAGGATCATTCTACTGGAATTTTATTTTGGAGGTTTCTCTTGGATTTGCACAGAGAGAGGAGAGTTTGAGTTCTGTAGTCGGATTGGATCAGTACAGGGGGCACTGGTTTGCTGGAGGTTTTGGGTACAGGGGCCAGGATATCCATATGATATCCTGGAGCTAGGAAGTTGTCCTAGCTGGCAGGGTGGAACAAGGTTTGGGCAGTGTTGACACAGTTCAACAATGAACAACAAGAAGGGCGGAAGGTTAGCATCAGACCAAGGTATGTTAATTTATGTATTTGTTTTATGAAATTTAAGGAATATGATGTGTTATGAGGTTGTCCGTAAGCTGTTATGTTTAGCTCAATAAATTTATATGTTCTGGTGATTAATTTATCTGTGCAATTGAAATGATTTATATCAAAAATTTTATTTATAGTCACTACAAACAAATCAAGAGGTAAAAACAATCCAAAACTCAAAATAAATCAAGGACTACTTATCAAACAACCACCCATGAACAAAGTCTTGAGATTATACCCTTGTGACAAGAAGTCAAAAAACTAAACTTGCAAATATTGTAAAGAAGACTCTCAATCCTTGAAAATCAATCAAATTCAGGCGTAGAAGTTGTCAGCCAATCATTCACCAGTGCCAAAATTTCATCCTAGGTAGTAAAGACAAATCTGGGCAAAGGAAAGAAAAGTGATTGTCACACAATAATTCCGACAGGAATCGTCGCAGGATGCAGAGGGGTACAGTTCGACGATCTAGGATCATCGCAAACTGTTAGCAAGGCACAGTGCAACATTGTCGCCCTAGTCTACAGAAGTAGAGTGCGATGACAAGGAATCATTGCAGGTTGTAAATAGGACATAGTGCAATGATCTCTGAATAAAAAGAGAATTGGGAAAAATGCATGGATGATTTTAGGTGCTAAATTTCGCTCATGGGGTAATTTTCCATGGTTTTTCCCCAAAAAGGATTCATTATTCTAAAAATGATTCGCCCAAATTATATAGGATAATATTATTTTTCCTCAAAAATCGTCAAAATTTTATACAAACTATATAAAATCCTTAGAAATTTGAATATTTTTAAAAAAATATCGCCAAACATTTAAAGTTTGCATATGAAGGATTAGTAAGTTTCGCCAAGGTTTCTACATTTTAAAATAAAATTCCATCCTTAAAATCATCCCTGGAAAAATGAAAAAATTTCTCAATAAACATTCAGGACAAGGGAGTCAATATGGATTACCCATAGACTCAGAGATTGAAATTGATCAAAAGAAGGCAGGCTAAAAGAAAATAAGAAGAAAAAACCAAAAGAGGTTGTATCTCCAGTATGGTTGCCAATTTTGCTATCAAACAAATCGGTAAGTGCAGACACAAACTAAACTCCCTAACTTCCATAGGAAGCTAGAACAAATCAAGACATAATAGAAACTTCATCTTAGACTTCATTGTCATATAAACTAGTTCAGAGAGGAGCAAGTGACATACCTTTTAAATGACGCTTGATCCTCGCTAGTGTTGTCCCTGTCACTCCATGTTTGGATTTGCGGGATGGTGAACCTATTTAAGAAGCACAAACTAACAAAGAGAGAGAGAACAAAGATATATATATTCTAATTAATTATGTGTATAAGATCAAGGAATTATACAATAAAATCCAAGACACCTTTATAGGGAAGAAATATATTGCTACATTATATTAAAATGGAAAGTGGAGAATACAACCCAAGACTTGATGTTGCAAGATACATTTCAATGGATCTTTTCTCCAAAACACACACCTTTTCTCCAATTCCTTTGATGAAGAATATCCACAATCTAACTTAGAGAGCTAAATAAAATCTATCTCAAGTATAATCTATAGCAAAACTCTTCATGCATATGAAAACCTTAGCCTTTTCAGCCTTATCCTTTTCCATGAGAGATCCCTCTTTATATAGGGTGAAAGAGGGATGGATGAGTAGATTAGGATGATCCCACTAAATCAGAGAAGTGAGTAATATCCAAACCTATTGGAGACCACCTCATCTTCTAGAAGATTCCCTTCTAGAACATTCGTGAATTTTGACTTTTCCCTTGCTTAAGAATCATTGCACCCTATGCACAGGCATCCTATGATGACACCAGAGTCCATATTTGGTGTAGAGTGTGATGAACAAGCATCATCGCACCCCAAGCATAGAGCAGAGTGCGATGATCTTCCTTGTCATAGTTTTTCAGGGAGGAAAATTAAACCACCTTTATCTTAGAGAAAGTTTGTTTTAATATTTTCATGGAACATGGAAGTTAGTTAAGAACATGTCACCAGTTGATCACTGGGGTGACCAAAATAATGTGTAACAACCCAGTCATACAATGTTGTAGAGAGGGATTTTTTCAAGGGTCCGCACGAAAGGTTTATGAAATCATTGGGTACTTGGATTAAAATATTGTTGTGCAAGAAGCGCGTGATGAAAATGGAGTTTGATTGATAAGGGGCTTCATGCACATAGGGGAACCAAGGGATGACAAGAGGATAGTATGAAGGTAGGAAAGAGTTAAGGAGAAAATGAAGAAGGAAGGGAGGAAATGAGGATGCATATAATCAAATAAGTTCTATCATAAGAGGAAGATGAGTTTGGAGTATTGCATTGTAGAAGAAGGTACAAGAGGTGGAAGAGTGGGGTTGAGATAGGATATTTTTGCAGTGATCTTGAAGGAAGAGAACCCTGTGTAATAGTCCAGATCATAAAAATACTATACATAGAAGAAGAGGAAGGGAATTCTCAGTTTAGTATGATAATAGAAGAATCGTTAAGTCTTTCTCATACTGGATCCTATGTCGACTCCATGACCCCATGTGCATCACTTAGATAAAAAATAACATTTGAGGATTTTTTGAAAGCACTTGTAGTTAGCAAGGGAAGATAGAGTAGAAGTAGCCATAGCAGTGGAAGTAGTGCATCGCGTCATAGTCAACCAACATCACCTAGGAGAGGCACTGCAATAAAAAACATGGCAAGGTTAGACAACACATTGAAACTTCCTAAGTTCTAGGGCATTGGGTCGGAGGACCTAGAAAAACATATGTTTGTATGTGAAACAATTTAGGTTGTGAAGAAGGTCCAATATGATGTTGTAAGGATTGCATAGTTGGTAACAATATTTAGAAACCACACACTATTATGGTACATGAAACTGCAGAGTACCACACCTACAAGACAATAAAGGACATTAGCAGAGATTATACAAGAATTATTGAAAGAGTTAAAGAAGCCAAATTCTTAGTCCCGATACATTACATAGTTAAAGGAAATCAAATAGTTGTAGAATGAATCCATTTGGGATTATGACCAACTTTTTAAGGATTTGATGGGTAGAATTAAATTCCATATCCTTAGTCAACAACATCAAGAATGGTTTATTGCAGAATTACTACCACACATATGTCGGTCATTGATTCAATAGAAGGTTGCATCTCATCCTGAAGCTTTGGAGATTGCAACAAAATTGGAAGCATGCCCTGTAGGAGATAGTGGAGGGATGGTGCAGGTAAATACACACTTATCTTCCTTGATAATTCAATTGGCAGAACTTAAAAAAGGGAAGGAGAAGCAGGAACAAGTCTGGTGTATGAACTGTAGGACTCAAGGCCACCATAAGGACGAATTCCCATCATTTACACAGTATTTGGCGACCAGAGCACCAAATCCATTACCAGGATGGGGATACTATGAAATATGTAAGAAATGGGGACATCATTCGATTGAATGTCCATTACTGTAGAAATACCAGAGTATTCCAAGTAACTTATTATGTAACTTTTGCAAGTCAGTCGGGAACGAACATAAGGATTGTCATACATTCGATTTGATGTGAGAACACACTTTGGATATGTATAGAATTCATGAGGAAAATGTTGCAATGGAAGGAGGTGTTTCAAAGTATAACAATCAAAGAATATTTAATCCAGTAAACTGAGGAGGATTTGACAGAGTTCGAGGAAGAGGAAATTCTGGTAGAGGAGGTAGAGGACCAATAATATGTTACAATTGTAATCAACCAAGACACTTAGCTCATGACTACCCAAATCATTGTACAAACTACACATATTGTATAACATTAGACCAAATATTGTCCTCAACTACTCGCAAAGGGGTAGGAAAGAGGGAATCAGAACTGGGATCCAAATAAGAATGTAAATAAGATATCAGTTGCGAAATGCAATGAAGGACCTACAATAGAAGATGTTACATATGGAGGATTTAGAACAGGGGCTGATGTGATGAATGGAGTGAACTAGGATGAGAAATGGGTAAGGAAATCATCAGGACCTATGCCAACATTCGATACACGACAAGAAAGGGAGACGTATCAGAGGGAAAGAAAAGAGATATTAGGACTAAATTGGGTAGAATCAACATCATCTGCACATCATGTTTGTGATCGTACTATGCCAGAGAAGCCACTTGGGAAGGTAAGTACTCTAAGATAAGTTTTTAGAATTTGTGTAGAGTTGATGAAATATGAAACTTCATTGAATGAATTATGTGAAATGATTGATAATTGTGAAAAATAAATGGAAATTCCTATCACATAGAGGGTAGTGAATCAAGTACTGTGTAAAAACAAGACCAACAGAGAATTCTTATTAAGTGCGTAGATTGGGGAATAGGATGTGGATAATGTTACTTTAGAATTGGGTTGAGATCTAAATGCATTACCAAAGTAGACCTAGAAAATGAAGGGGAAACCCAAGTTGATTTGGTCTCTTGTTTAGTTACGGTTGGAAAACCAACACAAGATAGTAACAATTGGCCAATTAACAGGAGTACCTATGAATATAGATGGAGTGCGCAGTGTATACAATTTTGAAGTTATTGAGATCATGAATGATAGTCAATCATATCCAAAACTAATGGGACTTGAATGGGCCTTTGATAATTATAATATCATTAATATTAAGAGGAGGGAGATGATATTTGAGGTAGGAGACTTGAAGGTTACTGCATCATTGGATCCGACATAAGGGAAGAGGTATATAGAGATAGCAAGAGGAAACAAAATTGGCAACCTATATAGTATGACTGTGTGGATGTATGACTATGTTAGCCCCATTATAGATGGTGTGCTAAGTTGGAGAAGCATTATCTCATGAGCATCATATTAAGAGGAAGCTATGGAACATTGGCAACATAGGATGCATGAAGTATCAACTAGGCAATGTGCATGAATAACTCAATCAATGAATTAGATTGGAATGGAGTTATGTGATCCACCGAGGTATGATGGATTGAATGATATAGGATCATTTGCAAATGTATTTGAGTTGTAGGTACCTAAAGAAAAAATATTGTTGGCACTAGATGTTTTCTTGAAGGCCACTCCAACAAGATGGTGGGATGCAAATAAAGAGGGAATGTAAGACTGGTCACATTGTATAAGACAATTCCAAGTGATATTTGGTAACGAGTTGGAGAATATTGCACATAAATATACAAGGATAAGTGACCTAGCAGATCATATTGGGTAGTGAAGAAAAATATGGGGATATTTGATACCAAAGAAGGAATGGATGCACAGGTTTATACATACACTGGATACAATTCTAAAGAACTAGTACCTGGAGCTGGGAATGCATAGAAAAATAAAAAACTAGGATGAGATGGTTGAAAGGTTTAGGTAACATTTACTTTTGAATACGAATATCCATTAATAAATCCAACATTGGAGGCCATTAGAAATAATATATTTTCATAAGAAGGTTTGATGGAGGTGGTATATGCGTGCAATGCACATAGAGATTCTATGATTTTCAATGAATTATTGAAATGTTATAGTTCTTCCAAAGAAGAACACGATGAGGAAGATCTAGGGAATATAGAAGTACCTAAAACTAAGGGGAAACATGCAGTAGAAATGCCTAAGCTTGAATCTGCAGCATACGCAGAACCACTAAGGAAACAAAAGGTAAACATTGGGACAAAGGAAAACCCAAAGTTTATGTACATATGGGATTATTGGAGTGATGGAATTGTGGAGAAGATTGCATATTTATTGTGTGAGTATCAATATTTATTGTCAAATACATTCTCAAAGATGAAGGGGATAGTTGGGGAATTAGGTGAGATGAATATCCCTTTGAAACTAGATACTAAGCTAGTGCGACAGAGACCCTAGAGGTTAAATCCAAAGTACAAACAGAAGGTGAAAGTAGAGATACATAGAATTTTGGATGCATGGATCAATGAATAAGTTGTGGAATCATAATGGGTAAGTCGAATGGTGGTACAGGATAAGAAAATAAAATGAATCAGGATTTGTGTAGACCTAAGGAAGTTAAATGATGCATGTCTGCATGATCCATTTCCAACACCATTCACAGATGAGGTACTAGAGAATGTAGGAGGGTTATTCTTTAATAGATGGATTCTTAGGGTTTTATCAGATACATATTACATAGGAAGCCATGTATAAGACTACTTTTGCAACAGAGTGGGGAAGTTATCAGTACATAGTGATGCCCTTTGGACTGAATAATGAAGATGTAGTTTTTTCAAGGGTTGTTGTTGCATCTTTTAAGGAATTTATTCATAATTTCTTTGAAATGTACTTAGATGATTGGATTTTGTTTAGTTTATTGAAATATCACATATAAGTACTTAGGTTAATTTTAGACATGTGTAGACAATGTCTGTATCATCCCTTGGCCACCTAGGGAGGTCATTCCATCGAACAACTTTCATATGTAGAAAATATCATACTTAATACATTAAAAATAAACGTATACATCTTGTTACATACACAAAATTATGCGGAAACATATAGTAAATAAACATAGGTGTAACATACATCATGTAATTAATCATATATAAGTCAGGGACATGCTACCTGAAAAGAAACTACTATGTTCAAGCTCTGATACCAATTTGTAGCACCCCTATCCCTCTGCTGGGCAATGCCACTTGAAATAAATACAAAAAAAAACTTCTCACTCTGCTATGACAATTAAACCCTCCATACCCAGGCATAGACCTATTGGGCTATGGAAGACATAGATCTTTGCGAAACATCATACATATAAACTTGAACAACTAATATGCATTCTACTAATACACAAATTAAATGAGGAAATAATAGTAAATCCTACACATACATCATATACATGGAATACCCATAACTATTGGACATGTACAAATAATCAACATGTAAATGAACATAGAAATGGTACTTATCTTTTATATATGACCACCAACTGCATGTAGACCTTCCACGAACCTCCCAACCTTATACCACACTATTGATCACTCTCAGCAGTGGGTCACCCCCGAGATGGGACTAAAATCCACCCAGGGTAAAAGGAATCCTAGGCTAGGATGAGACTATGGAAAACTACACAATGCAACAAGAAGGATTCTCTCCCAGGAGCCTACTTATGCCCACCTCTCATAGACTCTCATTCCCCACATGCCTATCCCACCCTGATAATATGCACCTTCATTGTTCCACAGTCCATCAACTGCTCCACTTCCCTTTCAGGGTTTCAACAATAGGAAAAATAAAGAATTTGTAGAGCTTTGGAGCCACTTATGGACTCCCTCAAGGAGAAATCACTTCCCCAACAATCTCTCTCACCTAGAGAGAGTTTCACATAGGCATGACAACCTGCTTCTTTAATCCATGGGCCTGACAATCCACCTTATCAAAACCACATGCTTGACAACATGCTTCTTCTGTCTAGCTCCTAAGTCAAACAGGTAACCATAGTAGCAAAATCAGGTATGGGTTCTAGTAATGACAACAAGCCAGACTAGTCCAAAGAAAAACATGTGTAGCAACAAAAAAATATCTAGGGAACGATATGGATAAAGCACTGTGCAGTTGTGATGTGGCTCACAGGAAAAATGAGTTAGCTTCACGGTTTCAAAGGTTAAATAGGTCCAAAATGGAGGTCATGGCTCAACTCGTGAGTGCATGCATTCATGGGAAGAATGGAAAGAATGACGAGCGAACCCCCACAATGGGAGATTTCCCCCCATAAAACTACATGTGCCCAGGTTGACACATGGATCTCTTGGGAGCTCATTCCTCTCCACTTGGAGTTTGTTCCTCTCCCAAAAGGAACTTAGGATAACAGGGGTTATTTCCCAAACCTTAGTATTTTAGGAAAATACATTAGAATATTCTCTTCGGTTTAATCCCTCAAGATTAGCCATTTTTCCCAGACTCTCACCCCCATCCCTTTCCATACCTAGTGGAGTTTAGTCCCCCATAACTCTTTATTTGTTCTTGGTATACATGCAACGATGTAATTATATTAATGATGTGAGTATTTACATATACAAAATCAAGCTCCCTGGCCTTCAACATCTAGGCTCTCCGGCCTAATGAATACATAAGCCTCCCAACTTATAAACACTTGGCTCACTAACCTATAAAAATCATTACAATTCAGTAGGGGCTCAGCCTTTGGGTATTACAATCCCCTCCGCTTATTTATGCATTGTCCTCAATTCATATTACTTACATAATATCAACAATATTTCCAAAATCTTCAAATAGATGTCGGTATTATGCCCACATAGCATCTTCATGCTCCCAAGTTATGTCCTCAGGACTGTACCAGGTCCATTGAACCTTTACAAGCACTATGGCTCGATTACAGAGCTGTTTGATTTTTCGTTCCAGAATGTGTACCACATGCACTTGAAAAGTACTTCCTTGCTCCACCCGAATCAGTTTCCAATCAATAACATGATTATCATTAGGTATATATTTCTTGAGAAATGATACATGGAATAAATTATGAATAATCAATATGCATGTAATGAAAGCATGAAAGATAGTGGTGCAATCCTCTCTATGATTTCAAATGTCCCACAATATCTGGCTACCAACTTGGAACAGTTTCCCAAATTTAGGGAATTTTTGTTGGCATTCACCTTCAAGAAAACATGATCACCCACTTTAAATTCCCTGTGAGTTATGCCCTTGTTAGCATAAATTTTATGCTTGTATTGGGAATCCTTTAAATCCTATTTTATCTTCAATATTTTCTCTTCCCTTTCCCTAAGAAAATATGGCCCAGTCACTGCTCTATCAGATGGGTTGTGCCAACGTATTGGTGGTTTTCACTTCCTTCCATAAAGTGCCTTAAATGGGCTCATCTTCAGAGATGTCTGGTAACCATTGTTGTAGGAAAATTCTACCAAGTGTAGATAATCTTCATAGTTATATGGATTTTACATCACATACATCCTTAGCATATCCTTTATCACTTGGTTCACTCTGTTAACTCCCAAAATGAAACCGTCCTTTCGGTTGCGTTTTGTAATGGATATCATAGCTTTAGGTAGTATCTTCAAGTCATTTTTTTTGAGTTTTTACAGCTGAGGAAATTTTTGGTTTTGGTGTCTCAGAAAATAATTGACCCATAAATTCTTCTCTTTCAAAATTGTAGTTTTTTACTTTCCACAGCTAACGTGTTTTCAAAAGGTTCATTGTGTGCTGTGGAAAGTGTTCACTTTCAACAGCTAAGAAGATCGTTTCATCAGTTGACGCGCTGTGGAAAGTGACAAATATAAAAAGGTTTTGAAAATTGGTTCTCGGGTGGCGCGCTGTGGAAGGTACATGCTTTCAATAGCTAAGGAGGGTCTTCTACAAAGCGGTGCGCTGTTGAAAGTGCATACTTTCAGCAGCTAACAGGGTTTTCTTCGTAGAGTCGCGCGCTGGTGAAAGTGGCAAGCAAGCGTTTGGCAGAGGCGTTCTCCATGGGTCATTGCTGCATGAAGCGGGAATCACGTGCATGATATCCACGTATGAAAACAATGATGATGTGATCACCCCAATGTCAGAGAAAATCCAAGGCATGCGTTAATAGGAGTGGGCAATCATGGAAACTAAATCATGCATGTCAGATATAAATGGAATTCCAATTCGTTCCAGTAACCACGCTCAACGTTCATCACATTCGGAATGGCAAGTTCGTGTTTGGAGATGCAGGTACAGAGAAGGTACCACCAACCTGACACCATCAATTCAAACAGAGGTCTCGCATCACAAACCGTTTACAAAACACTGTCACAATTTTCATTTAATTCAAAACAGAGCCGAAGCCCGGACTACTTTCAACAGCGCAGAACCTCGGCACGACTAGGCGGTTACAGGGTTTACATTTATCAAGTGTTTGAGCTCCAGAATGGTGAAAAAACGCAGTGGTGTTCTGCTCAAACGAGAATTGGATAATTTATCCTTTTTGGAATCACATCCCGAGGTTCAGAGGCATTTTTCAAATGCTGGTTGCATGGAATTCGCTGAAAGGTTACAAGTTGGGTCTCACCAGGCCAGTGCTGAAGCCTTCGCCAAGACATTTGATGGCAACAAATCTCGCGTTGGCTCTGTAGAAATCAAGGTGAATGAGGCTGTCATTGTCGCAGCTACAGGATTGCCCAGAACTGGTCAAAAATGGTTTAAAACCACCGCTCCTAAGAATCTGGATTTCAGGGTCTATTTGAAGGATGGTTACAAGCACAAAGCATGGACAAAAGGTATGCTCGTTTCATATATGGATGAAGAGTGGAAAGATTTATTCAAAGGCATTCAAATATACATTACCTCAGAAGGAAGATACGATAAATTGATGATGTACCACTTTAAACTCATGGACCATTTTACAGGCAAGACCCCCATCAATTTGCCTTACTTCTTATATCACAATTTGTCTAAAGTCTGCAAGAGAATCAGAGCTCAACCTTTGAGCATGAAAGCTACTCTATGTCACCTAGGCCTCATTAAATTGATTCTCCTGCAAGAATTAAAACAACAGGGGAGAAGCTGGGAGCACTTCCTGTTCTGGGAAGGTTTTGAAACCCAGAACCAGACTGCAAATGAACAGATGGTAGGTGCAAGAAAGCAATCCTCTCCTCAGAGCAGCTCAAGAAGAAGAAGGGCCTTGTCAGGACCTTCAAAGGACAGGGTATCTAGATTGAAGCCTCACAGTTTGAAGAGGAAATTGGATTTTGAGCAGGCTACAGAGCAGACTACACAGCAAAATTCAGGACATCCTATGAAGCAAACTACAGGAAAGAACATCCTTAATTTTTCATACTCAGATTCAGAATCTGAGCAGAAAGACCAGTGCGCTGCCATCAAGAGTTCTGAGAAATCAACAGAATGTGCTCAGAACTATGAAACATTAAATCATACAGAGCAGGGAGAATCATCAAAAAACCCTAGATCAAATAAAGATCAGAGAATCAGACACCTCAAGGAGGTAATTTCCTAGCAGGAGGTCTTGGAGCGAGTGATAAAGGATAGATATAAAAAGTTATCTGACAACTTTGCCAAGACAAATGCAGCGTTTGAAAGACTGGCCAAGGAGAGCGTTAAAGAGAAAAAGAGGAAGGAAAATCTCACAAAAAACTGCAGCAGCTTAAGATTGCTTGTCAAATGCCTTAAAAGGCAAATCAGGGGGTTGAAGAAAAAAGTGAAACAAAAATCTCACCCAGACCTGAAGGTTCTTGCTCAGGTGGTCGTCAACATGCAAGGTGAGAAGTCAGCTGCCAACTAATTTTTGTTTGGAATCAATTTTGGAGGCGAATGCTCTTTTCATGCACTATCGGGACTTTCAATAGCGCCAGGCTAATTTTTCATTACCCGTTAGCTGTGGAAAGCGATAGCTTTCAACAGCTAACCCGTGAAAAGTTCAAACGATTGTGCTGTTGAAAGCTGGGCAAACTAGTTTTGAGGCCGAAAATGCAACAGTTCATTTCAAATGTGTTTTGAGGATATGTCAATGTATCAGTGGACCATTAAATGGTATGCAAGGAGTACAACCTCAGGGATTCGAGGGATTTTGGTTACTCATTCAAAACCATATCCTAAAACTCAGCCATAAATATTGGAAAATGGAACAGTCATGTACAGGTGTCGTGCTACTTCACCACATCACAGATGCTGAAAGATGGAGGAAGCAAATGGTGATTTTTTGTATGCTGAAGACAATTCGAACACTCAGTTCTGTTATTGAAGACTTTAATTTCATAGTTGTTTAATTAGAATAGAACTGTTTTTATTAAATGACAGATCCATGTTTTTAGGATCTGTATAACCATTTGTAAAGGCTATAAATGCCTTTTTTGATATCAAACAATGGTTCGATTTTGGATAGAGTAATTGGCTATTGTACTCAGACCTTTTATGTTAATACAGATCACAGGTTCCTTTCAATTTTGATTTTTAGTTTTCCATCTTTCTTCTGCATTATTATCTGTGTTGTCAAGCTTTGAATGGTTGTTATCCCATTGTTTAGCTCATAGCCTGATAATAAGTCTTTTGATTGTTTCTTAGACCCTACTTTGTACTGGTTTAGTTACAATCTGTTCTTCACCCACTTCAAAGCTATCTGCTGGTTAATCAATCTTTGAGAGCACTGTCTATTTGTTTATCATTTTCATGTTTGAATGCCATAAGCTATATTGAGTTGTCCCATTCATCCACATTTACAAAATACAAAAACATTCATTTATTAAGTTACCAAGCACCTTTGGTCTGCAACCACAAAGGGTTTCTTGGAGTGATAATAAATTGGCACCGTTGCCGGGGAGAGGAGATCGAAGCTCAACTTCCTTGGGAGACGACATAGATCCAGATTTGATGATAGACAAAGCCTGGACATCACTTGGTTGTACATTTTCTATATGGCGACTCCATTGACGAAGTGGCTCCCAAAAGATCTCACACCAGGGCAAACCCAGAAGGCCCATTGACAACATCAGTTCCTGATCCAGAAAAAATCATCAGCAAGGGAAAAGCATTGCACAGACAGGCCTCCGGATCTGCAGCTGCGAGTGATTTAGGTATTCCAATTGATTCTCATATTTCTATATCTGAAAAGTCTTTTGAAACCCCTGCTGAAATTCAAAATTCCAAAGAAATAAAAAGTTCATCTCAAGCTACTAGGGTAGAAGAACCATCTTTTTCGTCCAATATCACTGATTCTGCCCTTGAGATTGAAATTTCATCACATCCAAAAGAACATTCCTCTTCATCTTCTTTCAATTCATCACCTAGTAAACCTTCAAAGGGTGTTCTGCACACTTATACAAATCTGCCTGTCCTTGAGGAAATTATCCAAGATCTATCCTCTAAGGGTGAAGAAAACTTAGCTTCATTGCTCAGCCAGTTTTATAAAGCCTCCTATTGCCCATCAACTTCTAAAACTGCTGTTCAGAGTGAAGTGAGACAGTCATTCATTTCCAACTTAGGTAATTTAGCTCCTCCATCATCTCCTCCGAATTACCTATCCCCTCCATTGTCTCCTACAAGCTCCTCATCTGCATCTATCACCAAGATCATCATGGCTGCCCCTATGACCAGAATGGAACAAATCTTGGCAAACAGATATGCCCCTCTTGTCTTGCCAAACCCCCTGTCTGCCATGCCAACTGGTGATTACCAGAAATACATGCCGAAGTTTACAGGAGCAGGGGAATACACAGCTGAAGAACACATTGAGGCATTCTATGATTATGCGGAAAATGTAAACATTTCAGAAGAAGATGTATGGACTAGAGTCTTCGTCCAGAGCTTAGATGGCCAAGCCCGGAAATGGTTTAAAGAGCTACCAGTGAATTCAATCACTAGCATTGAACAACTGGATGCAACATTCTTGAAGAATTGGGGAGAGAGGAGAGACCTGCTGTATTACATTTCAGAATTTGGAAATCTGAAGAGAGGAGATGGAGAATCAGTTTCAGACTTTATTAAAATATTCAACAAAATGTTTGGTAAGATCCTTGCAGAGATCAAACCAAGTGATGCCTCAGCAAAAATCACGTTTTTCGCGGCCTTTGATGCAGAATTTTGTCTTATCCTTAGAGAAAGACGGTCAGCCACGCTTGCTTTAATGCAATATGCTGCTCTTGAAGTTGAATCGAACATCACAGCCTCTTAGAAGCTCAAAGGGAGGTCCAAAAAAAAGAAATCTGCTGTCGAGTCTTCTTCTTCTTCTAATAGTCAAATGGAAAAAATGGCTAAAATGTTGGACAGCCTAACATCAGAAATGTCAAAGCTAAAAGTCCAAAACCAGCCACCGGCAAAAGAAAAAGAGTCAAATACTTTTGCCCCTAGAAATCCAAATGCCTTTCCCTATAGAAGAAACAATCCACAAACTCAGATTTTGCAAAGAGATAGGAACTCTAATGAAGATAAGAGGATAAAAGTCCCTCTGCAGAATGTAGTCATGGACGAAGGCAATGGCGAATATCAAGAGGATGGTGAAGGCGACATTCATTGCGTTGGAGATGAGACAGGGACATCTTATCTCACACAACAAGATTATGAGCAATCGTTAATGACTGAACAAACAGAAGATGATTTCCTTGGTGATGGCATATTTACAGTAGAGGATAAGAACATATACAACCTTCGATCTAAATCTAAGGCTACTCAAGCAGATGCATCAGCTTCTCCTGTAGAGACTGCTGCCCCTGTCAAACAAAAAGACCATACATCAGAAGATCAACCTGCAAAATCTTCAAAAGAGAAAGCACCAACCTCTCCCAAGAAGGTTGTTGCCCCTGTCAGTCAGCAAGCTCCAGAGATTCAGCCTCTTGTTGAACAACATAAGGATCAAGAAGCCCCTTCAAGCCAGGTAAAAATTTCTGATAAAACTGCTGATAAGGCTCCTTATTCTTTTAATTTCGAGGCTGAATTACAAAAGATCAAGATTCCAATTTGTCTTGTTGAGTTTATGAAGAATGAGATGTTTAAAAGAGATATCCTCAAAACTTTAGACCCACAGTCAGTATCTCATTCTGCCGATATCCTCAACATTTATGATGATAAACCAACTATCACTTTGGGCCAAATGGTAGAAGACATAGATGAAAGTTGTCCCCCTTTCTACATCTCTTTAAACATTCATGAGAAAACACTGCACAATTGTTTGTTGGACTCCGGTGCTTCACATAAATTGATGCCAAAAGCTGTCATGGATGAGCTTGGGCTGGAGATCACCAAGTCTTATCATGACCTTTTCTCCTTTGATTCACGAAAAGTCAAATGACTTGGGATGATTAAGGATTTGGCTGTAACCTTGACCCAAGCATCAATGAAGACAATGGTGATGGACATAGTAGTGGCTGACATACCTCCAAAATTCGGGTGTCTTCTATCAAGAGCATGGATGAAGAGATTAGGTGGCACTCTCCAAATGGATCTTTCCTACACTACTATCCCTGTCTTTGGAGGGGTAAACAGAAGAATTTACAAGGAATCACAGTTGGCATATGTGATCAGTGATGAGAAGAATACATCCAATCATCCTATCTACGCAGTGGACACAGATATGGGCTCTTGCATCTTACAATTTGATGATTCACTGCCTGATACATTGCTGCTAAGGAAACCCACAGATCAAATCACTGTTCAGCCCACAAAAACAATAGAGGATGATCTCTGGACCATGTTCTTTGACGGTGCTTGTACTAAGGAATCAGCTGGAGCAGGAGTGGTATTCTTTTATCCCTCAAAGAAAACTTCTCATTTGTCCTTTAAACTTGATTTTAAAGTGACTAATAACATTGTTGAGTATGAAGAATTACTTTTAGGGATGAACGCAGCAAAGGATAAGGGCATTAAAAAATTGCAGGTGTTTGGAGATGCAGATTTGATTATTCAGCAGGTGAATAAGTCCTTTCAAGCCAAGCATGTCAGGCTGAAGGCGTACAGGGATGAAGTGTTGGAGGCAATTAAAAATTTTGCAGATTTCAAAATTACTTTTGTACCTAGAGCCATGAATGAATTGGCTGATTCACTGGTTGTATCAGCATGTGCATTCATTCCCCCTTTGCCTCACAAATTGTCTTATGAAATTCAAGTTAGACATAGGCATTCTCTTCCTGACAACGTGAAATTTTGGAAAGTTTTTGAGGACGATGCTGAACTCACCCGGTTCCTTGCAGTGATAGATGAGTTTGCAGATTTGCAGATTGATCAGGAGAATGAACATGACGATGAAGTTGAGCAACCAAAGCTCAAGAGAAAAATTGCAGCTCATGAGATAGTTCAGTTGTCCACCAACAGAATTCCTAAAGGCTTGGTCCCATTGGAAAGGTTGTTCGATAACAACGTGGCTGTCAAATTGCAAAGTGCAGAAAAAGAGTCAGATGTTTTCCAATATAATGTCGCCAGTGAGCAAGATCCCAAACATGTCAACTTGGCCTCTCATTTGACTGAAAAACAAAAGGCTGATTATGGAGAGCTGCTGAAAGAATTTGCAGACATCTTTTCCTGGCAATATGATGATTTGAATACTTTTGATACAGAGGCGATCCAACATAAAATCCCATTGAATAAAGATACCAAACCATTCAAACAGAAGCTGAGATCATTCAATCCTTTGTTGCTGCCCACAATGGAGAAAGAAATCAAGAAAATGTTGGATGCTCACATCATCATTCCCCTCAGGTATTCAGAGTGGATTGCTAATCTTGTGTCGGTCAGGAAGAAGAATGGAGAGATCAGACTCTGCGTTGACTTCAAAAATATGAACAAATGCTCCAGGAAAGACAATTACCCGCTGCCTAAGATGGAGCATATGTTGCAGAAGGTGTCAGGATCGAAGGTAATGTCCTTTATTGATGGGTTTTCCGGATACAATCAAATTGTTGTCCATCCGGAAGACAAAGAAAAAAATGCCTTTACCACTCCATGGGGCACGTTTATGTACGAGAAGATGCCCTTTGGGTTAATGAACGTGGGGGCGACATTCCAAAGGGAAATGGACATTGCTTTCATTGGCGAGAAAGATAAATTTGTTCTCATTTATCTTGACGATATCACCGTTTTTTCTAGCAGCCACGAACTTCATCTGCAACACTTGAGGAGGACATTTCTGAAATGTCGAAGGTATGGCATCTCTCTTAATCCCAAAAAGTCTAATTTTGCACTTAAGGAGGGAAAAATACTTGGGCATATCGTTTCAGTTGATGGGGTTAAGATTGATCCAAAAAGGGTAGAATCAATAAAAAAATTATCTCTTCCTCAATCAAAGAAAGACATTCAGTCTTTTCTTGGGACTATTAATTTTGTCAGAAGATTCATAGTGAACTTTGCCGAACTCACCAAGCATATCACTGCTATGTTGAGGAAAGACTCTGAGATAAAGTGGACTGAAGCAGCCAGACAATCATTCAATGACATCAAAGAAGCCATCACGACAGCTCCTGTATTGATCAGCCCAGATTTTTCCAAGGTATTTTATATCTTTTCATTTGCGTCCAATGACACGATCGCTTCGGTACTTTTGCAGAATAATGTTGATGACCAAGAGAAACCGGTGGATTTCTTTAGTAAGGTCTTGAGATACGCAGAGGTAAAGTATGAGTTGCTGGAAAAATAGGCCTATGCACTTGTCAAGCCACTGAAGGCTTTCAGGGTCTACATTCTTCAGGCAAAGGTAATTGCTTTTGTTCCTTCCAGTTCAGTCAAAGATGTTCTTGTCCAACCTGACATTGATGGAAAAAGAAGTAAGTG
>JZKD02S1146840.1:814938-837389 GCA_000966675.3 Picea glauca | reverse complement strand
AGAAAGGGAAGCACGGAAAATTTGAGGCTCTTTGGACAGGTCCTTTTGTCATAACAGAGGTGCAGCAGAACAACACCTTCGTTCTTCAAACTCTTTCAGGCGAGCCAGTTTCAGGAGGCCCTTTCAACGGGTGCTTCCTAAAGATCTATTTCTCATAAGGCTTCTTGTGAAGCCAGGTTCTTTTTTGTACATATTTCTCTTTCAGTTCTGTTTTCTTTACTTTTGTCATTCAAATAACTCCATGCCCAATGGTACTAGCAACTATTTTTCAGATTGCAATAAGGCTACTGAGTCTAGCTAGGTTCTTGGTCACCTCACGGGGAGATGCCCATCCCAATCGGAGCCAAATGTTAACTCCCAAAATGAAACCGTCCTTTCGGTTGAGTTTTGTGATGGATATCATAGCTTTAGGTAGTATCTTCAAGTCATTTTTTTTGAGTTTTTACAGCTGAGGAAATTTTTGGTTTTGGTGTGTCTCAGAAAATAATTGACCCATAAAGTCTTCTCTTTCAAAATTGTAGTTTTTTACTTTCCACAGCTAACGTGTTTTCAAAAGGTTCATTGTGCGCTGTGGAAAGTGTTCACTTTCAACAGCTAAGAATATCGTTTCATCAGTTGACGCGCTGTGGAAAGTGACAAATATCAAAAGGTTTTGAAAATCGGTTCTCGGGTGGCGCGCTGTGGAAGGTACATGCTTTCAACAGCTAAGGAGGGTCTTCTACAAAGCGGTGCGCTGTTGAAAGTGCATACTTTCAGCAGCTAACAGGGTTTTCTTCGCAGAGTCGCACGCTGGTGAAAGTGACAAGCAAGCGTTTGGCAGAGGCGTTCTCCATGGGTCGTTGCTGCATGAAGCGGGAATCACGTGTGTGATATCCACGTATGAAAACAATGATGATGTGATCACCCCCACGTCAGAGAAAATCCAAGGCATGCGTTGATAGGAGTGGGCAATCATGGAAACTAAATCATGCATGTCAGATATGACTAGAATTCCAATTCATTCCAGTAACCATGCTCAACGTTCATCTCATTCAGAATGGCAAGTTCGTGTTTGGAGATGCAGGTACAGAGGAGGTACCGCCGACCTGACACCATCAATTCAAATAGAGGTCTCGCATCACAAACCATTTACAAAACACTGTCACAATTTTCATTTAATTCAAAACAGAGCCGAAGCCCGGACTGCTTTCAACAGCGCAGAACCTCGACTCAACTAGGAGGTTACAGGGTTTACATTTATCAAGTGTTTGAGCTCTAGAATGGCGAAAAAACGCAGTGTTGTTCTGCTCAAATGAGAATTGGATAATTTATCCTTTTTGGAATCACATCCCGAGGTTCAGAGGCATTTTTCAAATGTTGGATGCATGGAATTCGCTGAAAGGTTACAAGTTGGGTCTCACCAGGCCACTGCTGAAGCCTTCGCCAAGACATTTGATGGCAACAAAGCTCACTTTGGATCTATAGAAATCAAGGTGAATGAGGCTGTCATTGCCGCAGCTACAGGATTGCCCAGAACTGGTAAAAAATGGTTTAAAACCACCGCTCCTAAGAATCTGGATTTCAGGGTCTATTTGAAGGATGGTTACAAGCACAAAGCGTGGAAAAAAGGTATGCTCGTTTCATATCTGGATGAAGAGTGGCAAGATTTATTCAAAGGCATTCAACTATACATTACCTTAGAAATAAGATACGATAAATTGATGATGTACCACTTTAAACTCATGGACCATTTTATAGGCAAGACCCCCATCAATTTGCCTTACTTCTTATATCACAGTTTGTCTAAAGTCTGCAAGAGAATCAGAGCTCAACCTTTGAGCATGAAAGCTACTCTATGTCACCTAGGCCTCATTAAATTGATTCTCCTGCAAGAATTGAAACAACAGGGGAGAAGCTGGGAGCACTTCCTGTTCTGGGAAGGTTTTGAAACCCAGAACCAGACTGCAAATGAACAGATGGTAGGTGCAAGAAAGCAATCCTCTCTTCAAGGCAGCTCAAGAAGAAGAAGGGCCTTGTCAGGACCTTCAGAGGACAGGGTATCTAGATTGAAGCCTCACAGTTTGAAGAGGAAATTGGATTTCGAGCAGGCTACAGAGTAGACTACACAGCAAAATTCAGGACATCCTATGAAGCAAAGTACAGGAAAGAACATCCTTAATTTTCCATACTCAGATTCAGAATTTGAGCAGAAAGACCAGTGCCCTGCCATCAAGAGTTCTGAGAAATCAGCAGAATGTGCTCAGAACTATGAAACATTAAATCATACAGAGCAGGGAGAATCATCAAAAAACCCTAGATCAAATAAAGCTCAGAGAATCAAACACCTCAAGGAGGTAATTGCCCAACAGGAGGTCTTGGAGCGGGTGATAAAGGATAGATATAAAAAGTTATCTGACAACTTTGCCAAGACACATGCAGCATTTGAAAGACTGGCCAAGGAGATATTTAAAGAGAAAAAGAGGAAGAAAAAGCTCACAAAAAACTGCAGCAGCTTAAGATTGCTTGTCAAACACCTTAAAAGGCAAATCAAGGGGTTGAAGAAAAAAGTGAAACAAAAATCTCACCCAGACCTGAAGGTTCTTGCTCAGGTGGCCGTCAACATGCAAGGTGAGAAGTCAGCTGCCAACTAATTTTGGTTTGGAATCAATTTTGGAGGTGAATTCTCTTTTCGTGCACTATCGGGACTTTCAACAGCGCCAGGCTAATTTTTCATTACCCGTTAGCTGTGGAAAGCGATAGCTTTCAACAGCTAACCTGTGAAAAGTTCAAACGGTTGCGCTGTTGAAAGCTGGGCAAGCTAGTTTTGAGGCCGAAAACGCAACAGTTCATTTCAAACGTGTTTTGAGGATATGTCAACGTATCGGTGGACCATTAAATGGTATGAAAGGAGTGCAACCTCAGGGATTCGATGGATTTTGGTTACTCATTCAAAACCATATCCTAAAACTCAGCCATAAATATTGGAAAATGGAACAGTCATGTACAGGTGTCGTGCTACTTCACCACATCATAGATGCTGAAAGCTGGAGGAAGCAAATGGTGATTTTTTGTATGCTGAAGACAATTCGAACACTTAGTTCTGTTATTGAAGACTTTAATTTCATAGTTGTTTAAGTAGAATAGAACTGTTTTTATTAAATGACAGATCCATGTTTTTAGGATCTGTATAACCATTTGTAAAGGCTATAAATGCCTGTTTTGATATCAAACAATGGTTCGATTTTGGATAGAGTAATTGGCTATTGTACTCAGACCTTTTATGTTAATACAGATCACAGGTTCCTTTCAATTTTGATTGTCAGTTTTCCATCTTTGTTCTGCATTATTATCTGTGTTGTCAAGCTTTGAATGGTTGTTATCCCATTGTTTAGCTCATATCCTGATAATAAGTCTTTTGATTGTTTCTTAGACCCTACTTTGTACTGGTTTAGTTACAATTTGTTCTTCACCCACTTCAAAGCTATCTGCTGGTTAATCAATCTTTGAGAGCACTATCTATTTGTTTATCATTTTCATGTTTGAATGCCATAAGCTATATTGAGTTGTCCCATTGATCCACATTTACAAAATACAAAAACATTCATTTCTTATGTTACCAATCACCTTTGGTCTGCAACCACAAAGGGTTTCTTGGAGTGATAACACACTCTTTCTATTTTCCAATCAATCTCAGGATGATAAGTTGCGCTGGAGTTTAGATTTATTTCAAACCCTTTGAATAATCCCTTCCATAACTTTGGGGTAAAATTTGGGTCTTTGTCAGACACAATGTTCTTGGGTATGTCATGCAAGAATGCTACTCCCCTCATATAAATATCAACAAAATTGGTTTCCTTGTAAGTAACCTTCATAGGACTGAAATGGGAAACTTTGGTAAGCTTGTCCACTGCCACCATGATAGCATCATGTTGTTTTCTTGTTCTGGGAAATTTGATGATGAAATCCATTGTCACCACTTCCCACTTCCACTCAGGAATGGGAAATGGTTGTAGAAACCTAGTTGGGTGTCTATGCTCATCCTTTAAATTCTGACACTCCATACATTTAGAAATGTACTCAACAATTTCCTTCTTCATGCCTGGACAATAGTATTGAATCTTGATTGTTGCAACTATTTTCTGATATCCTGGGTGTCCATCATAAGGTACATTATGCATCTCTTTCAATGTCATACTCCTTAATTCATGAGAATTGGGTACATAAATTTTATTCCTGTACAAGAGAATTTCATCATTTCCCCATTTATAATATTCAACCTTCTGATGCATTTTACCTTGCTATAATTTTGTTACTAACTCCATGTACTGCAAATATTCTTTTGCAACCTCAGACTTTCTTCCTTTAAGATTAGTTTGATACATGCTCATGGTTGTAGCATGCAGTTCATGCACTCTCCTACTAAGCGCATCAACGAGTTTGTTCTCTTTTTCTTTGATGTGCTTCATATCAAAGTCATACTCACAGAGGAATTACAACCATTTGCTCTGCCTAGCATTTAAATATGGCTGATCAAAAAACAAATTCAGACTGGTTTGTCCTCAGCTCAAATATTTTTCCCAGGAGGTAGTGTCTCCATTTATGGAGGGCGTGTACTATTTCTGCCAACTCCAAATCATGAGTGGTGTCGAACCTTTCATGCTCTTTCAATTTTCTGGATTTAAAACATACCACAAATACATTTTGACTAAGGACTCCACCAAGTCCTTCTTTGCATGCATCTATGCAAACCAAAACATATCCATTTGGATCTGCAATCCACAGAATCGGAGCATTGGTTAACATTTGCTTCAATTGTTGGAAGCTCTTTTCACATTTTGTTGTCCATTGAAACTTCACCCCCTTCCTTAGAAAGGAAGTAATCAGGTGAGCAATCCTTGAAAACCTTGCAATGAATATTTTGTAGTAGCCAGCTAGTCCCATAAAGGATTTGAATTCTATCACATTCTTCAGTGTTGTCCACCCTTTAATAGCTTCAATCTTTTCAGGGTCCACTATTATTCCTTCAACGAACATTATATGCCCCAAATAGTGAATTCAGTTTTGATAAAATGAGCACTTGCACAATTTGGCATACAACTGGTGATATCTTAACACTTGTAACATCATCCTGAAGTGACAATCATGCTCTTCTTCCGACTTGCAATATACAAGGATTTCATCCAAAAACACAAGACAAATTTGTCTAAGTATTCCTGGAAAACACCATTCATTAAGAAAATGAAAACAACTCATGCATTTGATAACCCAAATGGCACCATTGTGAACTCATAATGACCATAACTTTTCCTAAAGGTAGTCTTATTGACGTCTTCATCTCTCATTCTTACCTGATGATAACCATATATGAGATCAATCTTTGAAAATATCCTTTCATCCTTTAATTGATCAAAGATCTCATCAGTCCTTAGAAAAGGATACTTTTTCTTTATAGCTACTTTATTTAATTGTCTAAACTCGATACAAAACCTCAATGTCTCATCTTTCTTCTTCACAAATAAAAATGGGTCACCCCAAGGTGACACACTTGGGCATATATACCCTTTCTTCAGAAGCTCTTCAAGATGCATTTTCAACTCATTAAGATCTAGTGTACTCATGCTATAGGGAGTCTTGGATACTAGAGTTGCTCCAAGAATTAAGTTTATAGAGAAATGAATATTTCTCTTTGGGGGTAGTCCTGGTATCTACCTGAAAACATCCCCAAAATATTTCAGGACTATATGATCCCCAATATTTGGCACCTTATCCTTAGTTTCTTCTTCCACATTAGATGCAAATATTTGGTAGACCTTCCTGTAGCACTTCTTCATATGCATTGTTGAGATCTCTCGGATAGTAAATACCTTGGGAATTCCTTGGACTGTTCTTGGGTTCCCTTCCTCATTCAGGAAAGTGAATGCCTTGTTATGATAGTCTAAGATATCATGGTGTTGGTATAACCAATCCATACAAATTAGACAGTCATATGAACCCAAGGGTAGGATGTTCAAATATGGCTTGGTACTTATCCCATTCATGTCCACTAGAGATGATTTAACCATCTCATCAACTTTTCTCTTGGCTCCTGTAGCCAGCTGCACCAAACAAGATTTCCTATCCTTGCTTCTTGGCAATTGAAATATTTCCACTACCTTAGGATCGATATACCTATGACTTGTAATATCCCTAGGCCGAACCCAATTGTAAATGCAAATGCAAATGTACTTAAGCTGGTGAGTTGTTTGATATAATTTTTGTATGCACCTTTCATGCCATAGCGCATGCATGTAATGCGTAGTAAAATGATGAAGTGTGCACATTCCAGGATACCGTGCCCAGCATCTTAAGTGTGCGCGATATTAACGCCAACGAGACTTTGTGTATATGCTATGTTTTATAGGCTGGTGAGCCAGTTTTGTGATGATTAGGCTGGAGATCCTAAATGTTAAAGGCCAGTGCACCTATTTTTGTATACGTCTCATCATTAATATAAAATACATCGCTACGAGCAGACCGACCATGATAAAAGAGTATGGGGGACTAAAATCCACTAGTTAGGGAAAGGGTGGGGGATAAAGTTAAGGAAAAGTGGCTAAGATAGGAAGCTTAAGCCAAAAAGGAATATTATATTAATATTTCTTAAATTATAAAGTATGGAAAATTATTTTATCCCAAGTTCTAAGGATGGGGACAAGTGGGCCAAAGTAGCTCTCAACATGACAAGTGTCAAGTTGGGGACATGAATAAATATTGTTGGGACTTATATCATTCTTTCCATCATTCCATCCATCATTCATCATCCAGGAAGCCATTCAAGGATCATTCAATCACTCGGTCATTATCCTCTGTACCTTAATGTCACTATACCTGAACCTATATCCATAGCCATACCTGTTTGTGTAGATGGTTAGCTTAGGAGCTGGACTAACGAAGTGGGTTGTCAGGCTCGGGGGATATTGAAGAGGTGGGTTATCAGGAACGTGAGCAATTTCTGTCTGGGTGAGAGAATTACTGAGAATTGATTTCTTGAAGGTGCTAAACTGTAGCTACAGTGCTCTGAGACTTTTTGTTTGGCCTGTTGTTGAAGCCCGTAAAGGAAGTGGGGCAGCCAAAGGATTGTTTAACAGAGAAGGGGCACACTTCTTGGGGTGGGATAGGCATGTGGGGAATAAGGGACAGCAGACTGTTAGTTTGAGTTGGCACCTGTGACAGATTCTTTCCTGTTGTCTATGAATCATTAGCCTGGTTAGAAATCCCTTTACCTGAGTGGAGTTTATTCCCAACTCAAGGGTGACCCACTGCTGAGAGCGATGAGTAGTGTGGTCTAAGGATGGGAGGTTCGTGGAAGGTATGCACGTACTTGGTGATGTTCTTACCAAGATAAGTGTCAACTGTGTGATAAAATTACATGTTGCATTGTTATTTACATGTGTATTTTTATGGGTTTATCTTATGTGTGGTTATAATTGTGTTTATATTTATGGGTATTGCTTGTATATGTTGCATGTATATGTTTACTATTATTTTAGTATGAATCCATGAATTTACGAAATGTATTTATCTATTTACATTTTATATATAATGTTCTGCAAGAGTTCTGTGTGTATATATTTTAAGTGCATGCAGTTCAAAAAAATTATGTGGCATAGCTCGGATGGATGTTGGGTATGTTACAGTATGTTCCGCAGAGAGAACAAAAGAATTCTCACATGTAGCATGCCTCAGCATGGGTGGTCGGGGATGTTACAATATGGTATCAGAGCTTCAGTTTTCAACACTTAGCCTGGATGGGCTGAACAAGTTGAGTGAAGTTAAATTTTACAAAGTATTTATTTCGAAGTGGAAAAATTTCAAGTTGCAGAGCATCCATGGTAAAAAGTAACAACAACGATGTGGAATTGGGAAAAATCCCCAATTTCTGTTGTTAAATTAATGGGAAAATTGAGAAATTCAGCCATGTGGTGAGATATTATCGATTTAATGTATGTTATAGCAAATTCAGACCTGGAATTGGTCAAATTTGAAGTTACAGTGAAGCCATGACAGTTGGAGCGAGATTGGTAATTAAAATTCTCAATTTGTGACTTGAGTTTGACAAAAATTCATTCCAGAAATGTCAAACCACAGTGATTTGTTGTTGCAGAGGTTGAACTGGTGTTATCGGGGTGAAATTGAACAAATTTCATAGTTGTGTTGGCAGCCAATTCAATTTTTTATATTTTTCTATAAGCTGCCTACACCAATGTTTCACAAACATTGGTTTTTCATCACAATTTTCAAATGAACAATGCTTTTATTCTTTGCACCTTTTCGCACGCCTATCTGCGTTTTGTTTTCACAACTGTAAACGTGAAATCTTAGTCCTTCAAAGTCACATTAGAATCATTGTTTGAACCGTTGTCATCCTTCTGATTGATATGCCCTTTGCGCTTACATCTCACTTATCATTTTACAACTGGCAAGATTCTTTGAGCAGTACTCGTGCTTCGATTTATTATGTGGCTTGGCTTGCACTGCATTTGGATTGGGGATTCATTTAACCTTTGGTTTCATAAGATACATGGGTGTTATGATCAAAACTTTTATATATACCTTTCTTTATAGTTTAATGCCTATGTTTATGTTTTCATAATTATCGATGTTTTGGTTATATGAAAACCTATTTGTACATTGGTTAAATTATGAATATGAACTGTTACAATGCATAGGCGCATGGTTGATTATTTGATTTTGTTTTCAAATTGATTGGTTTATGGCTTAAAAATATGGTGTAATGTCGATTGCGCACATTGGTATGCACATATCCATTCAATCGCATTGTTTGTGCACATGGATTAATGGTTGAACTATGCTTTAATGGGTTGAACAGTAAACTGGCATGGCCAGAGATAACCTCTACAACCCTTGCACACTGTGCATTGATGCATGCATCCTTGTCGAGTTACCTCTGTTGATTCTTGGGAAAATATCTGAGCCCACTCCGTTCAAACCCTTTCCCTTTAGCCCGACTCACTGTGTGTTCTATCCTGGCTCTTGTAGGGCAAATTCAAACCCCCTGGTGTTCAGAGTTAGTTTTGGTTTCATTATTGCCAGAGAAGACTACCCCGTAATTGCCCCTAGAGTCACGTTTTTGTGTGAGCGATTCTGGGCAAACGGTGTTGAATAAGATCGAACGGTTGAAAACCCAGAACCGTTTTTAGCCCCTTTACCCTCATGGTAGACGGTTTCCTCAGAAATTAAGTGGATACAGAGATCTAGCTCTCGTTTTCCAGGTCAATCTTTCGATGGCTGAAACATGCGTTTTTGAGCATTTGCCAGGGTGCTCATCACTTCTCCAGACCTGTGTTTCAAATCCCTTCTGCCTGTCCAACCTTGTGCTTCGAATTTTTATTGAAACCCTTGATCAATCATCACACAAGTATGGAAAATTTGATATCATTTCATTTTGTAAATAATCGCTTGTTTATATATCAAATTTGGATTCGTTTTGAATAGCTCTATGTCCAACATTGATTTTCTTTGCATGCATTCTATATATGGACTGGCCTTGAATAGAAACACATTTTAATTCAATTTACGATTTGATTTGTTCCTATATTTGACTTAATCATGATTCGATTTGATTGTTATCCAGTTATGATTACAATTGTTGTTGATGGGTATGATTATTATTGTTGGTCATGTCTGTTAACTTTTTAATTCTCAGTAAGGATGAAGATTCGCCCTTGAAGGCCACTGATTTGGCTTTTCGGTCTTCTACAAACCAGGTGATGTATTCAAAGACATTGATAACAGTGGGACAGT
This sequence comes from Picea glauca, assembly GCA_000966675.3. NCBI lineage: Eukaryota > Viridiplantae > Streptophyta > Pinopsida > Pinales > Pinaceae > Picea > Picea glauca. The sequence goes on along the minus strand of JZKD02S1146840.1, from coordinate 827,606 downwards.
CACATTTGAAGAACTGAAGAATGGCCTTGCAAGATTTGGGTCTAAAAAATCTGAGTCTGAAGTTAGGCAATTGATGGATGTTGTAGATGTAGATGGGGATGGGACAATTGATTACCTTGAGTTTATCACCGCTACAATGCACATGAACAGAATGGACAGGGAAGATCATCTTTATACTGCCTTTCAGTATTTTGATAAAGACAACAGCGGGTACATTACAAAGTAGGAATTAGAGCCAGCACTGTAAAACTATGGAATGGGTGATTAAGAAACTATTAAGGATATAATTGATGAGGTAGACATGAACAATGATGGACGAATTGACTAAGATGAGTTTGTAGCAATGATGAGCAAAGGCAAATCAAGACAACAGGAAACATGACATGACTATTGGGGCTGCAAGACCTAGATAGTGCTAGACACATTATGTATTTTCTGAAGATTATAAATCAAGTATGACATATGGCCAGAGCACAGCTCAAGATGAATTTAAAGAAGCTGGTGTTTACAGTGACCATGAGACAAATAGGGGAAAATTGATATGTTGTGCACAGTTAAAGGAGCCAGTGCCAATTATCAAAGCTAAGCATACAAAAGAAAAGAGACACGGTGAAGAAAAGTTGTCAACCTTACAACAGTCGCTGGAAAAGCATAATGCTAAATGTGCAGAATCCAATTTCACTGATAAACATGAGAAATGCAGTGAAAAATCATGGAATTTGGCAAATGTCAAGAAGCCTATCTCAAGGGCCATTCAATATCAAGGAACATTTTCTGATAACCATTTTTGCCTCTATATGGATGGATTTTGTTGCAAAGATCTATTTGATTTTTGTTTTGATTGAAATAGATTAAATTAAGATTTTGTTTGTTCTAAATTAGCATAACAGTTTTGGTTTGTTATGATGTAGGTGATTTGCTTGTTTTTAATTAGTAATTAAATATTTTCTTTTATGATTTCAATATATTTCTGTTAGTTTTAATTGACTTAAAATAGGTATGTTCTCAAATTAGACCAGCTACAGAATCAACTGATTCTGTAGCTAGTCTACAGGATTAGATTTTTACCATTTTTTTTGATAAAATATATATCTAACTTGTTATTTTTGACCTGTTTCAGGTGATTTCGAATTTCCTTGGATTGGATGGACAGTTTAGAGGATTTTTAAAATATTTTGGTTTCATTTTAGTTTCTAGTTTAGTTAAAATTGGGAATATCTTCCCAGATTTTTGTAAAGCAGTTTTAACTTTCACAAGGAGGTTTTACCTTGTGAAAAAACTTATAAATGCTGCTCATTTTTGTAATAAGACATCTTCAGTTGTGGGAGAACAAGGATATGGAGTTCTGATTCAAACTGGAGCAGAATTGGTGTTTTGTCATAACTTTTGCTTTTCAATATATCGACACTTTGTTCCATGTTTTGTATATCAGCTTGTTTATGGTTTAGTATTTCTTTAGCTATCTGAATCAAATGAAAATGATATAATCTATTATTGTTATCCATATCTTGTTTCTTCCTAAATCGATAAAAGACATAACAATTATCAATTCATTTTAGTGAATGATAGCTTTGTCTTCTTCATAATTTGAATTGTTATATATAAGTTTCTGCATAATAGGTTTCCCCTTTTGCAGGAGTTTATAATCAGAAGATTGTTATGATTTTCTTTTATGTATTGTTTGTCCTGTAACATACTTCAAGAAGTATCATAGCCGATCATTTCTGAAAATCTTAAGGACTAAACGGAGTGAGTTTCCCTCCTCCAACCAGCTTAAGAAGTCATCTTGCGCAGGGCAGACTTGGAGCGTTTCCAGGTCAATTAGTATTTAGTTTACTGCTTTTATTAAGTAGTTTAATATAGATATAATTTTGATTTGTTTTAATTTCAGTTAGTTTACTTTTTTATTCACAAAACATATAATCAAAAAAGAGTTATCTTTGCTGTTTTGGGACAGCAAACAAATTATTTTCACAGGTTTTATCCAAATCTGTAGATTGTATGCAATGTATATTTGTGAATAAACTGTAATTAACTTGATAATTAGATAATTGATTTGAGTTATTATAATCATAGTTAGCATCTTGTATATATAGTAGTTAGTAGTTTATAGTTAGATTAGTGTATCTAGTTTAGTTTGTTTTATTAGTTTAGTTTGTTTTATTAGTTTTAGTTCTTTTTTGTTTTATTAGTTTCTAGTTTCCTTTAGATTACTTAGCTCAGATCAATTCTCTCTTCGGTTTTCTTGAAATACCTTAGAGTGGCCAACGGAGCCGTTAAACTCGTCAGGGTGGTCCATTCCAAATGGCTTGGGTTATTTAGACAACCCCGGACCAGTTCCACTCTCCCAGTTGACGGACGGTCAATTTCGCCCGTCAACAAGTTGTAGAATATCTATGGTAAAAATTGGGGAAAAGTTAAGCAAAATCCTCAATTTTTGCAGCGGAATTCACGAGGAATTGATGTGCATAAAAATAAATGTGCACAGGTTGGCGCACTAAAAATGCATGATGCACAGAAAAAATATTGTGATATGCAAAATTTGGGCACTAAACGGAAAAATATTGGCGTTCTGGTGCACGTGTTAAAATTTGGTGATGCGTGGAAAAATGTTGGTGTGCTGGTGGGTGCGCTAAATTTTAGCGCCGCGTAGAAAAAGGTTGGTGTGCGTTTGCCCTCACTAAATTTTGGCATCGCACAAAAAAATGTTGGTGTGGAGGTGCGTGCACTAAATTTATCATTGCGTAGTGTGCACACACATAATAATGGCACACGTGGTGTGCCTAGTATTTGCAGAGCGCATAAGAGGGTGATTTGTGCGCGCTCAATGTGGATATATGTTGTCGTGCGACAATTTAGTTAATGTTGGCCGTAGAGTATTGGTGCACGGTAAGGGTGTACTAAAATTTGGCATGGTGCATCATGTACAGTCAAATGCGCATGGAATATCAGCGCGCGATACAAAAATTGTGCTTAACAGGTAATAGTGCAAGAACCAAAACTGCGCGTGGTGGATATTGGTGCGCGACACAAAAGTAGTGTGCACCAGTTATTGGCACGATAGAAAAGTGATGCACAGTATTTATAGGTGTGCAAAGCATGATTTACCTTTTGGCATTGTTTCGCATGCTAAAAATGGGTGTACAGATTGAAATTTATGCACGTGAAGTCGTTTGGAGGGTGAACAACAACATAAAACTAGTGATTTTCTGCGACGTTTTATATCGTTTGAACGTCATCTTTTTGCAGTGCAAACAAAGAGAAAAAAGTATAACAAGGTAGACTATGTCTCTACAACTCAAATAAAATATCTCAGAGAGATATTTCTAATGGTTTAAGTCATTCGTCAAACAGAGCTTTTATGAGAAAGTTATAGCACAAACAATGGAGGGTAAATTTTAAGACCCAACTAACTTCAAAGAGCCATAAATTTCTGCTCCAGAATTAGATTGAGGCATACAAGAATTCAATGGAAATATATTGAACCATAGAAGAGAGTACCAGAGCTCAATTAGATTTCTTGGCATGTTAAAAATGTTTAATATGGCAGAGAAGGTACATGTAGCATTCCAGACCAAAAACACAAATTGGCCTAGAACTTCAGCAGGTTGTAACTAGCATCCCAGAACTCAAAAAGAGGTGAAACTTGGACAAAGTGTCTAGAATATGTATATGACAAAATACAATTGATATCTTAAGAAAAATACAATGGATTAGGTGCAAAAATGCATAATTACAATGCAAAGTTGCGCCAAGTTGAAGAATGAACAGAGAAATTAATGGGCAATTTTCAAATAACCATAACGTTATGCTCAAGACTCAAAATTGAGAATGGAAATAGGAGTTGGAAAGGTATTGAATAGTAGAATATAATAATCCACCCAAAAAATTTATCTTGGAATTTAATTGTTTCAGTAAATCATAAGAAATAGTTAGGATATAATATTCAACCAGAATGGTTCATATTTTCATGAAATTGTTGAAACAGTTAGCCTGACAAAGTTTTGTTGGTTGCACATTTTGCAAAGTTAAAAAAAACTAGATCAGATCAGGATCAACATAGAGTCCATAGTAATGGAATAATCACAAGGGACTTATAGACAGGAATATGAGATCAGAATGATGGATGTCCATTTGGTCATTGAAGGAACAAACTCCAATGGACATGGAGAAGGAAGAGATGAAAACATGAACATGGTAGAGACCATTAAAAATTTTCAGAAGGATGTCCAAATCCATAAATATGATAATGAAAGGCTTATGAGATCCAAGGAGAAGCAAGAGGAATTAAACATGAAGTTACTGCAGAGCTTGAACCGAATAGAAAATAAATTGGATATGGAGAGTGGCTTAAGGAAATCAGGAAGTCACAGATCTCCTGATGAGAAAAGAAGAACAAGAAGTGTTAGCAGACATCACCATCACTCCCTGAGGCATTCCAATAAGAAGGAAAACAAAAAATCAATTCCATCCCCTGTCAAGAATCATAGGAGGTCTGGGGTGGATGAGCTGTGAGGAGAAATGAACAAAATCAAACCTCCTACATTTGATGGTGAGCACAAGAAGGATGAGGATCCAAAGGCATGGCTGCTAGATATGAGAAAGTATTTTCAATTGCATAATTATTCATCTCATGCAGAAGGAATAATTTCCATCTATCAACTCAAGGGAATGGAATCCATGTGGTGGGATCAACTTGTGCAGGTGAAGAACATTAAAGAGAAAAGTGTATTTGAGTGGATTTGCATCATTCATCAGTGAAAAAATACAATATGATTATCCAAATACATTGGAGGAGACCATAAGGTGAGCTAAATGCCTTTATGATCAGCAAAAAGCAAGAGCAACTTTCCAAAAATCTTGGGAAGACAAAAAGAAATTCAATATGGATCAGAGGAAGAAGGGAACTAAGCCACCATTCTTCAGAAATAATCCTCAAGGTCAGACAACTTTTAGAGAACCTAGAACAATTGAGACAGGGGGTCAAAGGCCAAGGAAACCACCTATTCAATGTTGGGGTTGTAAAGGAGATCATATGTTCAGAGATTGTCCTCACATAGGTGAAAAAGTGATGATTGTTCACAATGTACAACAAGCTGAAAAAAGTGGAGGACATGGGCATAAATGTACCAAAGATCTATGCAACCCTGGAAAACAAGAAAGAAAAGTATCAGTCACATATGATTGAAGTGGAAGGTATGATCAACAACCAAACCATTGAAATTTTATTTGATTCGGGAGATATCAATAGTTATATAGATCCTAATATGGTGGAAATTTTTCATTTTCCAAGAAGCAAGCATAGAAAATCTTGGTTGGTGCAGCTGGCTACCGTAGCCAAAATAAAAGTTAATGAGATGGTTAAGTCTTGTCTTATGGACATGAATGCATTGAACACCAGGGCATATTTTAACATCTTTCCTTTAGGTTCCTATGAATGTCTAATTGGAATTGATTGGTTGGATCAGAATCATGCTATCCTAGATTATCATAACAATGAATTTACTTGCTTGGATGAGGATGGGAACCTAAGGAAAGTGCAGGGAATTCCCAAGGTAGTAACCATCAGAGAAATTTCATCATTGCAGCTGAAGAAATGTTATAGAAAAGGGTGTCAAATATTTTCATCTCATATGGAAGAGACACCTAAAGATAAGGTGCCAAATCTTGAGGATCATGCATTCCTGGAATATTTTGACGATGTGTTCAAGGAGGTACCAAGGCTACCTCCAAAGAGAGACATTGATTTCTCTATAAATTTAATGCCTGGAGCAGCTCCAGTGTTAAAGACTCCTTACAGAATGAGTACACCAGAGATGAAGGAGTTGCAAATGCATCTTGAAGAACTTCTAAAGAAGGGGTATATACACCCAAGTGTGTCACCTTGGGGTGCCCCAGTATTTTTCATGAAGAAGAAAGATGGAACAATAATATTGTGCATTGATTTCAGACAGTTGAATAAAGTGACTATAAAGAACAAGTATCCTCTGCCAAGGATTGACGATATTTTTGATCAATTGAAGGATGCAAAGATATTTTCAAAGATATATATCAGGTAAGGATTAAAGAGGAAGATATCGCAAGACCGCCTTTAGGACAAGGTATGGTCATTATGAGTTCACAGTGGCACCATTTGGGTTGTCAAATGCACCAAATGTAATCATGTGTTTAATGAATGGTGTTTTTCGTGAAAATTTAGACAAGTTTGTCATTGTCTTTTTGGATGACATCCTTATATATTCCAAGTTAGAAGAAGAGAATGAGCATCATTTGGGGATGGTCTTGCAAGTATCTTGGCAACCAAATTCAATATTTTTCAATTGACCTAAAAGCTGCCTACACCTATTGTCTCTTGAACGTCAAGTTATCGTCGCATTCTGCAAATAAACGACATTTTCTTTCCTTGCGACAATTGAAATTTGATCTTGTTTCAGTTTTCACGACTGAAAGCGTAAAAACTCCTCCATCGTCATTTTAATTATCATGATCTGCTTATCGAAATTCGGATTGGTGCTTACCTTTGGTTTATAGTTAAGTGGCTGGAATGATTTTTTAAACTTTGCCCACTTTTGCTTTGATTGCGCAACTTGGCTTTTATTTTGATAAGGCATTGAGCATGCTAATTCATAAATTTTACTTGATTATATAAGGGTTATGATTGTTTTTGGTTCTTATATGATGTGATCCTTATTATCAAAATCTCTTCACTTATCGATTTTTTCCAATGCTTTATAAACCTTGATTATACAAAGCACATATGTAACATTATGAGTTTGATTTTATGGCAATAGTTTGAGATTTGACAATGGCGCATTGATTAAACTCTTGGATTTTGAGTTTATGGTTCGAATTGTTATTTGGCATATGATTATTTTGTGGGTTTGATTGAACATTCATGGTTTCAAACTATAGTATGGCGCATTGATTTAATTTTTCGCTTTTGATTTTATGGTTTGAATTATTACAGGTGCATATTCAAAACTATGGGTTTTATTTAACATAGAACGATCGTGGTTTCAAACTATACATTGGCATTGATATAATTGTCCACCGTTTAAACATTGGGTTGGCCGAATAAGTTCGTTTGGTTATGATTGATTGAACAGGGATGGTACTGTGCCATTAATGTTTGCATGGCGGTGAACTAACCCACCACCTTCGCACGCGCATATTCATTCACCTCCCCTTTCATCGTTCTCAGCTGTTAGCATAAGCGATTTTGCTCCTGTATGTTATCCAAACCCTCCCATGAGCCCGAGCCATGGCGCCAGTCGTGAGGGCTGAGCCTAATGGCTGCCATGAATTGTTAATGTTTGATGGTGCATATAGCGACCTGGAGGAATTCGGCTGGCTCCCATTCATTAGAAAGTTTGATGGTTATAACCCTATCATGGCTCGACAATTTGCGTTACCCTTCGATGGCTGCCGAGCCAAGATTGGGGATGTGTAGTTGGAAATTGATGAGAAATTTCTCAGTTTAGCCACCGGTCTGCCTGCTGTCGGACAGAGATGGTCAAAAAATTGTAAAGTTGAGGATGTCTCGTGGACATTACTCTTTCAGTCACAAAGAGTGAGCTCCTGTGACAAGGGTTTGCCTGCAAACATGCTTAAGCAGCGCTGGCACGACTTGCTAATGGTAATCAAGTAATTTATTACTTGTGAGGGAAGGTATGGTTTCGTGTTCTTGTATCACCTTCGGCTACTGATGGTTTTCATAGGCTATGAACTTAACATGCCTTTCTACCTGCATAGGAGTTTGTTTAAAATGTCCAAAAGGTTCAAACGAAACCAGGCCGAGAACAACCTATTTCATTTTGGGTTAATTAAAATGTTGGTGGTTTGTCATTTAGGGTTACGTCGAGACTGTTGGAATGATTTTCTTAAACGCAATAATTTTGATGAGTCAAGCCCACCACAGGTTGACAAACCTGTGGTGAGCGAGTGAAAATCAGTACCCCTGTCCCTTACAGTGTCCTGCTACCCAAACCTCTACCCGAGGCCCCTATTGACCAACCCAATTCTGTCACCGAGGATGCAGAGAATGTTAAACCCGTGGCTAAAAAGCCCAAGACCAAACCTAATGCAAATTCTGAAGGCAAGAAGAACGCTCGATTAATCTCTCGCATGGCAAGAAACAAACCAAAAGCACCTATCAACCTTGACCCTATTGAGCTCAGTGAAGATTCTGACTTGGAAATTGAACGTTTCCTAGCAGATGAGTATCCCTATTCCTAAGATCTGTGTGACAAACCCGCTTATGATTTTGTCAAGAACCTACCACCTTGTTTACGAGATGATCCAAATTATCCCATAATTAAAATGCCCTGTGAAACCCCTGGTGACTCGTCGAAACCCCCTCCTGTTCTGTCTCAGCGAGATGCTCCACCGTGTGAACAGTGTGGTGCATGGCTGGAAAGGTATTACATTGATGTGTCAATGCTGCAATCCAGAATTCATGATCTGGAAGAGAAAGTTGCAAAGCTCTCCGATCAAAAGGGTAAGATGTCATCCATTGACAAGAAGTAGCAAACAACAGGTTTGATTTTGTTCAAGAACGTGGAGTCGGCAACAACATTCGTCAATTCAAAATTGGCGTAGCTAGATCAACCTCATTGGTATGACTTTCACCTATTTATAAACTTTGTTTTACACCATGGATTTACTCTATCAACACAAGCATGCACTATTGTATATAATGTCGTTTTGATAAATCAATTTTCATTATTGTTTGAGTTTGATTGGATTCGGCTTTGATTCGAGTGATCTCGAGATAGATTTGATTTGTTTTGGCTTTAATCAAATGCTCTGTTGGTAATCGAAGTTGTTGATATTTACTAAACACAGGTCGTTGCTGGTATGCTAATATTGAACACAGTCAATATTTGATCCGAATTGGTGATATTCTAGATAAAATGGTTGGCAATTATAGTTAACTGTTGTGATTTTATACATTATGAACAATTCGAATGCCATCCTGTCAAGGTGTAACCAATTTGTGAATACATATAAGGCATAACTATTGTATCTAACTATTCGATTCGCACGATATGGTTTGACCGTGTTCTCATCTCTGTTCGTATTGCAACGAATATATTGTTTAAATTTGATCTGTTGGACATAAATGATCATACCCAGAATAGAGACTTGTTTCTATTTTTAAAATAGTTACGATCTGCTCTGATTGTTACTTAGTCTATGATTATTACTCTTGTCAATGGTTATGATCACTATGTGATCCTGTCTGTAGACTGTGTAAATACTCACATCGTAACTATTTTTTATTGAAACGACATGAATTTTATGTATATCGTTACAGTTGTAACAAATCTATTTTGTGTTCAGTTGTATCGATTATAATTATGTTGCGATTACGATTTTGTCCGATTATGGTTGTATTGATTACGATCACATCGTATCTTATATGATTTGATTCAATGCTTAATTGCGTTTGATATGAAACAGGCCTGTCAAGATTTAACCATGTTTTATGGTAACTGAAAACAGAGCATTCTTTACTCTGTTTCGATTGCATTCATTTTGGTATTGTTTAATTTGAATGATAATTTCAATTAAATCACTAGTAATTCGTTTTTGATGATTATTCAAAGAAAATTAAATTGGATTATTTTGAAAAGATTTTATTTGATTGCTATCTAGTCATGTTTACTATTCTAGACTAGCTACAGAATCAGATGATTATGTAGCTAAGTCTGTAGGATCAATTTTTTTATTGTTTTGTCACTGAAATATCTTTCTAATTTGATATTTGTGTTCTATTGCAGGTAAATTCGAAATTGCTATTGAGTTTATGAGCAGTTAGGAGATGTTTCCAAGCTTTCACTTGCATTTCATTTCCTAGTTTAGGAGATTTTGGGATTTTTCCCTGATTGTGTAAAACTGTTTGATAATTATCCACAGGGATGTTTTACCCTGTGGAGAAACTTATATAAACAGATGATTTTTGTAATAATGTTCATCCTCATTCGTGGGAGAACAAGGATATGGAACTCTAATGCAGAGTGGAGCAGAATTGATGTTTTTTCACAGCTTTATCTTTTCAATATATCAACATTTTGTTTCATGTCTTGTATATCTAATTTGTGTATGATTTATGACTACTTTAGCTATCTAAATCAAATGCAAATGATGTAATTTTGATCACTGTTATCCTTATCTTGTCTCTTCCAAATAGATAAAAGACATAATAATTGTTAATTCAGTTTGTGAATGACAGGTTTATCTTCTTCATAGATTGAATTGTTATATATAAGTTTATGCATAACAGGTTTCCCTTATTGCATAGATTTATAATCATAAGATTCTTATGATTTTCTTTTATGTCTTGTTTGTCCTGTAAAACACTTCAGGAAGCAGCACAACAGATCATTTACGAGAATCTTTGGAATCAACCGGTGCGAGTTTCCTCCTCCGACCAGCTTAGAAGTTATCACACACAAGGCAGACTTGGAGCGTTTCCAGGTCAATTAGTTTATGTTTACTATTTCCATTAAGTAGTTTAATTTAGATATAATTTTAATTAGATTTAGATTGTTTAATTTTAGTAAAATATATTAGGTTGTTTAATTTCAGTAATGTTTATTTCTTTTTCATAAAATATAAAAAATCAAAAAGATTCTTAGTTGTCTTAGGGCAGAAAACATATGAGTTTTGCAGGTTTTAATTAAATCTGTAGGTTGTTTATAGTGTACATTTGTGAATAAGTAATATTGCAGCTGATAATTAGATAGTTGATTTGAGTTATTATAGTGATAAGTAGATTGTATATAATAGTTAGATTAGTAGTATTTAGTTCTAGTTTATTTAGTAGTTTGTTTTAATTAGATTAGTGTAACATTAGTTTGTTTGTTTTTAGTTAATTAGTTTAATTTCTTTTATTTAGTTTGTTTGTTTGTTTTAGTTGATTTTAGTTTGTTTTATTAGTTTCTAGTTTCGTTCGTTTAGATTATTTAGCTCAGATCAATTATCTCTTTGGTTTTCATAGGAAACCTTAGAGCGGCCAATGGAGCCGTTAAACTCGTCAGGGTGGTCCATTCCAAACGGCTTGGGTTATTTAGACAACCCCGGACCAGTTCCACTCTCCCAGTTGATGGATGGACTGTTTCGCCCGTCAACAAATGGCGCTAGAAGGAGGGCCTAAAATTAATTAATGGCACGAGGTGGTCACAAGACTCCTCCCCCACCTAATCTCACACCTATAGTGACTAGAAGCGGTTCAAAAGATAATATCCCCCCTCAAACAACAACTACTTCAACCGAAGATCCACAGATCACAGTTGAGCCAGCAACCCCTAATCCTACAGGTGGTAGCACCCAGGAGATTATCCGTGAGTCTCTTATTAAAACACATAGTGCCTTAGCCCGTCTTAGGCAACCAAACCGCCCGTGGGGCCAACCTTTAGACTTCTCTGATATCAGAGAACAGTAATGCGATATAGACCTCACTGTGAATCCTATGGATTCAAACATAAATCCTGCTGTAGGAGGATATGGGATACCTCCTTCACCTCCTCCCTCACCTCCTCCCTCATATCCTTCCTCTTCAGGAGGAGATTCCTCTTGTGACGAAGGCAATCCACCTTCTCAGCCTCCTACACCCACTACCCCAATGGAAAATCAGAACAACCCTGCTAGACCCTGGTTGGACCAGGATGTTGTAGTTGTACTAGGACCTCAGCATCCTTTACCTAAGAACCCAGAGAAATGGCTTCCTAAGTTCGATCCCGATTCAAAACAGATAGCAGAAGACCATATCAAGAATTTTATGCTAGCCATCAGACTCTGCAATGTTGAACATGAAGATGTAGTCTGTAGGTTGTTCCCTTACACCTTTGAGGGTAATGCGTCCACTTGGTATTTTTCCCAACAGCCTCATACCATAGTATCTTGGGAAAAGTTTGAGTCTTGTTTTTTGGAAAAATTCGGAGATGGCAAACCTCCAGAAGTCTTAGTCATGGACCTTTCGAGCTTAAAAATGAATTCAAAAGAAAAAGTGAAAGATTTTAATCAAATATTTCTAACGCTTAAAAATCGAATCCCTGCAAACTCCATGCCTGCAGAAAGTCTTGTAATAGATTACTACACTAAAGCTCTACATCAAAGTATAGCTATTTGGGTTAAAAGATCCAAAAAGGCCACGTTGTTAGAAGCATTCGAAGAGGCTACTCAGATTGAAAAAGATATACTTAGTCTTAAGGACTCTTCTAGCAACGAAACTGAGACTGTTTCTTCTTCCAAAAAGAAGATTGAAATTCTACCCAGACCTACACAGAACAAAACGCAACCCGAAAATTCTGATTTAGAAAATTTAACCAAAGTTGTACAAAAATTGTCTAATCAAGTTATAGATTTAAAAAGGTCGACAGAAGAAGCCTCTTCGAGTAAAGGACCCTACAAACCTCCTTTCTGAAAGCCTTTTCAAACCAACCGGCCTAATCTGAACCCTGAAGGCATGAACCTAGAAAGTTTGCAATATGCGCTCCAGTCAATTCTAGGAGGCCAAGACGACTTGATACCTCCTGAGATCCCTCAAGAGGAAGTCGAGCAGGAAACAACTCAAGAAGAAGAGTCTTCTCCAAACATCTTTGGACACTTCTCGGATAGCATCTTCCAAGCTAACTTCGAGACTGTTCACCCTTACAACACTAGGA
>JZKD02S1146840.1:802802-814843 GCA_000966675.3 Picea glauca | reverse complement strand
ATTAAGGGCTAACATTTCCATTTATGAGTTGTTAAAGTTCCCATTCTTGTTACAGAAAATGTTGCAAAATATTTCAGATAATAGCAAGAATGGTAATTCAAATGGTAACAAGGTTGGACAAAGCAAATTTCCTCAGAAGACTTCCACAAAAGATAACCCTGGTTCTCAAGACAAAGGAAGCCTTCCTACAACACCTGTAAATAATGTAAATAATGTAAATAATTCAGATAAAGTAGTCCTAGAAAATGCGAGTAAGAAACCATAAGCTACAACTTTAAATACTCACAAGAATGTACCTCCTTTTCTTTTAACTTTCGAAATCTTCAACAGAAATGTGCATAATTGTATGGTTGACTCAGGAGCATCATCAAATGTGATGCCTTGGTCAGTCTGCCAAAATATTAACGCCGAAGTAGAACCATCTTCTTTGAAAATTATACAACTTGATCGAACAAATGTAAAAGTTATAGGCGAACTGAAAAATGTATTGATTAGATTATCGTCTAACCCAAAGGTTCATCAGTTTATTGATATAATTGTGGTGGATATCCCAGAAGTGTATGGCATGTTTTTGAGTAGGGACTGGTTGGAGCAGCTACATGGTTACTTCACGATGGACTGGTCTCACTTATGGCTTCCAGAAAATGGTAAGCCCAACAAGTTCACGGTAACAGACTTGAATGACCCCAACGAACCATACACACCTCCGGCTGATTCACCTGAAGTCCAAGGGATGGACACCTTCTTCGAAAATTTCATGGCTGAAGTTTCACCTATCAAAAATCCAGAACAATAGTCCGAGATCATGGCATATGTGCAACCAACAACTTCTATCCAACAGTCCCATGAACCCGATGGAAATCAAATTTGGTCTCTATATTTTGATGGTTCCAAGTCTAAAGAAGGAGTTGGTGCAGGTTGCATCATCATTGATCCGGCAGGTAACAAAACATTATTGGATTGTAGGCTAGAATTTGAATGCACTAACAATACTGCAGAATATGAGGCTTTACTGCAAGGTCTCAGAAAAGCCTTAGACATGAACATTCAAAATCTGGTTGTATTTGGCGACTCTGAGATAGTGGTTAGGCAGGTAAGGGATTCTATACATTGTCTTTCCCCTCATCTCAAATGTTACCAGTCTGAGGTATGGAGTTTAATGAACAAATTTTCTTCTTTTAATATAAATTCAATTCCTAGGTTAAATAATGTTGAAGCAGATCTACTATCTAATGTTGCCTCTAAACTTCTTCCTGCAGATGGCTTATCACCAAACGCATTCTCCGTGGAGCTATTGTTTCGACCATCAGTTCCAGACAATATAAAAAACTGGAGAGTATTTGATGATGATCAACAAATCATTAACTTTCTGCACATGGAAGAAATCTTTCAAGGAGCAGTGATAGATGAACAAACGCACGACGACAATTTGCACGACTTTACGGTAATACCTAATCTGAAATCTCCTGGAGCTCTATCGGACATGGTAAATTTTATACCCAAATCTGTTGTTAGACTAGAAAAGTTTGACGATTTTGAAGATAAATTTAAAAAGAAGGTCAATTGCAAAACAAATAGTTCCTCATTATCTTATGAGAAAGTCAATCTAGGAACTAGTGAAAATCCTCAATGTATCAATCTAGGCTTGAGATGTAGTAAACAAGAAAAAGATTCTTTTATCAAATTATTTAAAGAATTCAAGGATGTCTTTGCCTGGACTTACGATGATCTTAAAACGTTCGATCCTAATATTATACAACATGTCATCCCGATGAAGCCCCAAACCTTGCCCTTCCAACAGAAACTGAGGAAAATGCATCCTAAATTAGAACCGACCGTACAAAAAGAATTGAATAAACTCCTAAGTGCTAAAATAATTTTTCCTGTTAGACATACTCAATGGGTATCCAACCTCATCCCGGTGCAGAAGAAAAACGGGGAAATTCGACTTTGTGTCGATTTTCGGAACCTCAACTAAGCGTCTGACAAAGATAACTATCCTGTCCCTCCCATGGAACAGATCTTGCAACAAGTATCTAGTTCTGAGAGGCTATCCTTACTGGATGGTTTCTTTGGATATAACCAAGTCTTGATGTCTCCGCCAGACCAACTAAAAACTACCTTCCGTACCCTGTGGGGCACTTATGCTTATCACAAAATGCCCTTTGGATTGATTAACGTCGGTGCTACCTTTCGGAGAGAAATGGATATTTCTTTTAGAGGCTTAATCAATCACTCCATAGTAGTTTACTTAGATGACATGATTGTTTACTCTAAAAACAAAGACGATCATCTAGCTCACTTGCGAGTCGTTCTACTTCGATGTCGTAAATATGACATCTCCTTGAACCCCAAGAAGTCCATATTTGCAGTAGAATAGGGTAAACTACTCGGATTCATTGTGTCAAGTAATGGAATGATTATTGACCCCAAGAGGACCCAAGTCATTGCCAAAATTTCCCCACCTACCTCCAAGAAATCCATGCAGTCTTTCCTAAGCCAGATCAATTTCGTGAGAAGATTTGTCCCCAGTTTCTCCGAAATGGTTAGGCCTCTTCAGAATCTGATCAAGAAAGACACCGAATATCACTGGGGACCCATATAAAACCAAGCTTTCAACGACATAAAGAAGCCAATAATTGACGCTCCATCTCTCATGAGCCCTGATTTCTCTCAAGATTTTACACTTTATACTTTTTCCTCTGATCGTTCCTATGTCGCGGTCCTAACTCAGAAGAATTCTGAGAACAACGAAGTACCCATCGCCTTTATGAGCTCTTCTTTCAAAGGTGATGAACTTAACTACCCAGCGGTTGATCTGCAAGCCTACGCTATCTTCAAGGAAGTTAAGCATTTCCAGTCTTATCTCCTGAAGTCGAGGACGAAGATCATTGTTCCCTACCTTGCCGTTAGGAACTTGTTAGTGCAAAAGGAGTTAGGAGAGAAAAGAGCCAACTGGGTCACCTCCTTGCAGGAGTATGACTTAGATATCACCCCAGCATAGGCCAAGGGTTGTGTAATTTGGTAGTTGATTCAGAAAACGAACAGAGAGAAGATAATGATACGTCAAACCTAGAACAACGTGATCAAATTTTAATTTGTTGCACACAAAATCTCGTAAGTCCTTGGTATGACGATATTCGATTTTGTCTTGAACATGGATCAGCACCCCGTCACCTTGACCCTGCCAAAAGAAGAGCGTTGAGACTAAAGTCCGACTCCTTTCATCTAGTTAATGGTATACTGTTTCGTCAGAATTTTGACGGCGTACTGATGCGTTGTCTCGAAAAGGACGAAGCAGAGAAAGTCTTGCTTGAGTTGCATGCGGGAGAATCTGGTGGTCACTTCGGTGGCAACACCACTTCTCATAAATTTTTAAGAGCCAGTTACTACTGGCCTACACTCTTTAGAGACGCCCATGCCTTGTGCCGTAAATGTATTATTTTCCAGAAAGCATCAGGGCGGTTACAAAAACCAGCCTTCCCCTTGCAACCCGTCACAGTCGATTCTCTTTTCTAGCAATGGGGCCTTGATATCATTGTTCCTATTAACCCTCCATCCTCGCAACAACACAAATATATTGTGACAGCCACTGATTACTTTACTCTATGGTCTGAAGACGTCGCGCAAAAAACTTATACCACAAGTCAGGTGATTTCCTTTTTTAATTCAAATATCATCACTCGTTTCGGTATCCCTGATTGTCTAGTCTTCGATAATGCTTCATACTTTTATTCTCTAGAGATGAGTGAGTTCTCTTTGGAGAAAGGAATAAAGCTTAAGTATTCTTCTAGTTACTACCCCCAGGGAAATGGCTTAGCAGAATCAACAAACAAGAACTTGATCAAGATTATCAAGAGAACCGTGGCTGAAAATCACAAGAACTGGCACAATGCACTGCTTAATGCATTGTGGGCTTATAGGGTAACGCCCAAAGCCGCTATAGGTAACTCTCCCTTTTTCCTTGTTTATGGCAGAGAAGCCACTTTGCCACCTCACATTCTTCTTCCTTCGCTTCAATTATCACGAAAAGTCCAAGAAGAAGATTGTCCCCCTTTAGAAAGTTGTATTAACGCTCTGATGAACTTATAAGAAGTAAGGACCCAAGCTAAGAATAAGTTAGACCAACATCAACAACTGATTAAAAGCTGGTTCGATTCTAGTTCTGCTTCTGATAGGAATTTTGAAGTAGGCGATCTCGTTTTAAAGTGGGACAAACCACACAAAGGAAAGGGTGAACACACCAAGTTTCAAAATTTGTGGCTTGGGCCATTTTTGATTGCTGAAACGTTGGGTCCTAGTTCCTTTCGTTTACAGAATCTTGAAGGGAAGCTTGACACCTATCCGGTGAATGGCCAAGCCCTGAAAAGATACTTCGCATGATTACTACACTTGTATATTATGTAAATATTTCCTTTTGGTTTTTATTTTTTTCTTTATTTTCGTTTTTTGGTTTTGATTTGGATTGATCAGTTTTGTTATGTTTTTCAAACATTTGCATGCATGTGTACTAAGCAATTCAGATTCAAATCATGAGAAAATTTCTTCGCTTAAATAACTTCTGAAAAGTTGTACGAACATCAGTGATATATATTTATGAAATTGATATTCATGTTCGAAAATTTTGTTGTTTGAAAGAAGTTTTTTGATTTCAATTTCTGAGTGAAGTTTGTCATGATCATCTTTAATCTTTTTACGCTGTCCCTTTTCCGTAGAGGAATGACTCAAAAGGATGTCTCCCTGTCAGGGTAAGTTGTTTTAGAAATAAAACATTTCTGGAGCTGAATAAAGGACAGTGTTAGAAATTTTGATGAGTTCTAAAAAAAATAAAAAATAAATATGTTAAAATACCAAGATTTTTCAGCGTCACCTCGCTCAGCTATCTATAAAAGAAAAACAGAATAAAAATGTTAATAAGAGCTGTGGGAAGTGTTTGTAAACCCGTCGGGATACTGAACAGGTCCACTGGCAGCGGGTAAATGCAAGCATGGCGCCAAGACAACTTCGTCGGGGTACTGAACAGGCCCGCTGGCAGGGAAGCAATGTCGGGTAAATGAATATCTATAAAAATATATAAGAAACCTCTGTAAAAAGTCCTTTACTCTGATCTGGAACTTCCTGACAGGATACAGGCTTCCGAGTGGGTTAAATGGAAACCTTGTCGAGGCTATGGACGCCTGCTGGCAGCAGTGGCCATGCCAACAGTATTGAAGATTTTATCATTAATATCATGACTTGTTGATCTTGAGACTGTTATTAGTTTTCATCTTTTAAAACATCGCTGGAAAAGATGGTAAATGATGATGTTTGTATGATTTTCTGGTGGTTGTTTCTGAGTTGAATTTTTCTCTGCTGTCCTAATATGAATTTGTTTCTTTTGACAGAGATAACTACTTCTCCCAATGTGTCTCCATTGTTGGCAGCCAAATTCAATTTTTTTCAATTGCCCTAAAAGTTGCCTACACCTATTGTCTCTTGAACGTCAAGTTATCGTCACATTCTGCAAATAAACGACATTTTCTTCCCTTGCGACAATTGCAATTTGATCTTGTTTCAGTTTTCACGACTGAAAGCGTGAAAACTCCTCCATCGTCATTTTAATTATCATGATCTGCTTATCGAAATTCAGATTGGTGCTTACCTTTGGTTTATTGTTAAGTGGCTGGAATGATTTTTTAAACTTTGCCCACTTTTGCTTTGATTGCGCAACTTGGCTTTTATTTTGATAAGGCATTGAGCATGCTAATTCATAAATTTTACTTGATTATATAAGGGTTGTGATTGTTTTTGGTTCTTATATGATGTGATCCTTATTATCAAAATCTCTTCACTTATCGATTTTTTCCAATGTTTTATAAACCTTGATTATACAAAGCACATATGTAACATTATGAGTTTGATTTTATGGCAATAGTTTGAGATTTGACAATGGCGCATTGATTAAACTCTTGGATTTTGAGTTTATGGTTCGAATTGTTATTTGGCGTATGATTATTTTGTGGGTTTGATTGAACATTCATGGTTTCAAACTATAGTATGGCGCATTGATTTAATTTTTGGCTTTTGATTTTATGGTTTGAATTATTACAGGCACATATTCAAAACTATGGGTTTGATTTAAGATAGAACGGTCATGGTTTCAAACTATACATTGGCATTGATATAATTGTCCATTGTTTAAACATTGGGTTTGCCGAATAAGTTCATTTGGTTATGATTGATTGAACATGGATGGTACTGTGCCATTAATGTTTGCATGGCGGTGAACTAACACACCAGCTTTGCACGTGCATATTCATTCACCTCCCCTTTCATCATTCTCAGCTGTTGGCATAAGCGATTTTTCTCCTGTATGTTATCCAAACCCTCCCATGAGCCCGAGCCATAGCGCCAGTCGTGAGGGCTGAGCCTAATGGCTGCCAGGCATTGTTAATGTTTGATGGTGCATATAGCGACCTAGAGGAATTCGGATGGCTCCCATTCATTAGAAAGTTTGATGGTTATAACCCTATCGTGGCTCGGCAATTTGTGTTAACCTTCGATGGATGTCGAGCCAAGATTGGGGATGTGCAGTTGGAAATTGATGAGAAATTTCTCAGTCTAGCCACTGGTCTGCCTGCTGTCGGACAGAGATGGTCGAAATTTTTTAAAGTTGAGGATGTTTCGTGGACATTACTCTTTCAGTTAGGAAGAGTGAGCTCCTGTGAAAAGGGTTTGCCTGCAAACATGCTTAAGCAGCGTTGGCATGACTTGCTAATGGTAATCAAGCAATTCATTACTTGTGAGGGCAGGTATGGATTCGTGTTCTTGTATCACCTTCGGCTACTGATGGTTTTCATAGGCTATGAACTTAACATGCCTTTCTACCTGCATAGGAGTTTGTTTAAAATGTCCAAAACGTTCAAACGAAACCAGGCCGAGAACAACCTATTTCATTTTGGGTTAGTTAAAATGTTGGTGGTTTGTCATTTAGGGTTACGTCGGGACTGTTGGAATGATTTTCTTAAACGCAATAATTTTGATGAGTCAAGCCCACCACAGGTTGACAAACCTGTGGTGAATGAGTGCAAATCAGTATCCCTGTCCCTTACAGTGCCCTGCTACCCAAACCTCTACCCGAGCCCCCTATTGACCAACCCAATTCTGTCACCGAGGATGCGGAGAATGTTAAACCCGTGGCTAAAAATCCCAAGACCAAACCTAATGAAAATTCTAAAGGAAAGAAGAATGCTCAGTTAATCTCTAACATGGCAAGAAACAAACCAAAAGCACCTATCAACCCTGACCCTATTGAGCTCAGTGAAGATTCTGACTCGAAAATTTAACGTTTCCTAGCAGACGAGTATCCCTATTCCGAAGATCTATGTGACAAACCCGCTTATGGTTTTATCAAGAACCTACCACCTTGTTTACAAGATGATCCTTATTATCCCGGCATTAAAATGCCCTGTGAAACCCCTGGTGACTCGTCGAAACCCCCTCCTATTCTGTCTCAGCGAGCTGCTCCACCGTGTGAACAGTGTGGTGCATGGCTGGAAAGGTATTACATTGATGTGCCAATGCTGCAATCTAGAATTCACGATCTGGAAGAGCAAGTTGCAAAGCTCTTCGATCAAAATGTTAAGATGTCATCCATTGACAAGAAGTAGCAAACAACAGGTTTGATTTTTTTCAAGAACGTGGAGTCAGCAACAGCATTCGTCAATTCAAAATTGGCGTAGCTAGATCAACCTCACTGGTATGACTTTCACCTATTTATAAACTCTGTTTTACACCATGGATTTACTCTGTCAACACAACCATGCACTATTGTATATAATGTTGTTTTGATAAATCAATTTGCATTATTGTTTGAGTTTGATTGGATTCGGCTTTGATTCGAGTGATCTCGAGATAGATTTGATTTGTTTTGGCTTTAATCGAATGCTCTGTTGGTAATCAAAGTTGTTGATATTTACTAAACACAGGTCGTTGCTGGTATGCTAATATTGAACACAGAAAATATTTGATCCAAATTGGTGATATTATAGATAAAATGGTTGGCAATTATAGTTAACTGTTGTGATTTTATACCTTATGAACAATTCGAATGCCATCCTGTCAAGGTGTAACCAATTTGCGAATACATATAAGGCATAACTGTTGTATCTAACTATTCGATTCACATGATATGGTTTGACCATGTTCTCATCTCTGTTCGTATTGCAATGAATATATTGTTTAAATTTGATCTGTTGGACATAAATGATCATACCCAGAATAGCGACTTGTTTCTATTTTTAAAATAGTTACGATCTACTCTGATTGTTACTCAGTCTATGATTATTACTCTTGTCAATGGTTACGATCACTATGTGATCCTGTCTGTAGACTGTGTAAATACTCACATCGTAACTATTTTTTATTGAAACGACATGAATTTTATGTATATCGTTACAGTTGTAACAAATCTATTTTGTGTTCAGTTGTATCGATTATAATTATGTTGCGATTACGATTCTGTCCGATTATGGTTGTATTGATTACGATCACATCATATCTTATATGATTTGATTCAAAGCTTAATTGTGTTTGATACGAAACAAGCCTGTCAAGATTTAACCATGTTTTATGGTAACTGAAAACATAGCGTTCTTTACTCTGTTTCGATTGCATTCATTTTGGTATTGTTTAATTTGAATGATAATTTCAATTGAATCACTAGTAATTCATTTTTGATGATTATTCAAAGAAAATTAAATTGGATTATTTTGAAAAGATTTTATTTGATTGCTATCTAGTCCTGTTTACTATTCTAGACTAGCTACAGAATCAGATGATTCTGTAGCTAAGTCTGTAGGATCAATTTTTTTATTGTTTTGTCACTGAAATATCTTTCTAATTTGATATTTGTGTTCGATTGCAGGTAAATTCGAAATTGCTATTGAGTTTGTGAGCAGTTAGGAGATGTTTCCAAGATTTCACTTGCATTTCATTTCCTAGTTTAGGAGATTTTGGGATGTTTCCCTGATTGTGTAAAACTGTTTGATAATTATCCACAGGGATGTTTTACCCTGTGGAGAAACTTATATAAACAGATGATTTTTGTAATAATGTTCATCCTCATTCATGGGAGAACGAGGATATGGAACTCTAATGCAGACTGGAGCAGAATTGATGTTTTTTCACAGCTTTATCTTTTCAATATATCAACATTTTGTTTCATGTCTTGTATATCTAATTTGTGTATGATTTATGACTACTTTAGCTATCTAAATCAAATGCAAATGATATAATTTTGATCAATGTTATCCTTATCTTGTCTCTTCCAAATAGATAAAAGACATAATAATTGTTAATTCAGTTTGTGAATGACAGGTTTATCTTCTTCATAGATTGAATTGTTATATATAAGTTTATGCATAACAGGTTTCCCTTATTGCATAGATTTATAATCATAAGATTCTTATGATTTTCTTTTATGTCTTGTTTGTCCTGTAAAACACTTCAAGAAGCAGCACAACAGATCATTTACGCGAAGCTTTGGAATCAACCGGTGCGAGTTTCCTCCTCCGACCAGCTTAGAAGTTATCACACACAGGGCAGACTTGGAGCGTTTCCAGGTCAATTAGTTTATGTTTACTGTTTTCATTAAGTAGTTTAATTTAGATATAATTTTAATTAGATTTAGATTGTTTAATTTCAGTAAAATATATTAGGTTGTTTAATTTCAGTAATGTTTATTTCTTTTTCATAAAATATAAAAAATCAAAAAGATTCTTGGCTATCTTAAGGCAGAAAACATATGAGTTTTGCAGGTTTTAATTAAATCTGTAGGCTGTTTATAGTGTACATTTGTGAATAAGTAATATTGCAGCTGATAATTAGATAGTTGATTTGAGTTATTATAGTGATAAGTAGATTGTATATAATAGTTAGATTAGTAGTATTTAGTTCTAGTTTATTTAGTAGTTTGTTTTAATTAGATTAGTGTAACATTAGTTTGTTTGTTTTTAGTTAATTAGTTTAATTTCTTTTATTTAGTTAGTTTGTTTGTTTTAGTTGATTTTAGTTTGTTTTATTAGTTTCTAGTTTCGTTCGTTTAGATTATTTATCTCAGATCAATTCTCTCTTTGGTTTTCATAGGAAACCTTAGAGCAACCAAAAGAGCCATTAAACTCATCAGGGTGGTCCATTCCAAACGGCTTGGGTTATTTAGACAACCCCGGACCGGTTCCACTCTCCTAGTTGACGGATGGACTGTTTCGTCCATCAACAAATGGCGCTAGAAGGAGGGCCTAAACTTAATTAATGGCACGAGTGTTAGGACCACACAATGTACCCTTTTTGCCCATACTTTTTGCCATTATTATACCCAGGATCACCTGTATTTATACTTATACTATCATTTCATCCAATCATTCCAAGGTATACAACGTCCTTTCTCATTACTACACGTTTAATCTGTTTTGCATGATATTTTACATCACTCTCGTACTTAACTATTGATTAGAAGTGCATAAGTGTCCATAACTGCAGATTAGAATTTGAGGCCTGTGATGAAACACAGAACTGTCCAACGTCGTTGTTTAACTGATGCTGAAACACAGAGCTACTACACAGTCCGAGGTCACATATGCTGAAACACGGAAGATGCTACATAGTTCGAGGAGGCAGATGCTGAAACACGGAGCTGTCACACAGTTCAGAAGTGCAGATGTTGAAACACAGAGGAGACCGCCACGATGCTGAAACACAAGCCGTTACAGTTAGAAGTCAAGGCCGACACAGTCAAGAGCACAATTCACGTGGCTGAAACAGCCCGTGAATTGCGATGCTGAAACAGCATCAGCAGCGATGAGAAGGAGTTGTTACACCAGCCGTAACAACAATACCTTGTTCAGCTCCTGTATTAGCATTCAGTTACGTGAGAATAGGACATCCTATGCTGATTTAGAAAGAAGCTCTGATTTAGTATAGGATTCAGATATGCTTTGTAATGATTGTATCGAAGGGATTTCCTCTTTAAATTCAAGGGAAATCACCATTCGAGACATCCAAGTTTTGACACATTGAAGCAACTCCAGAGAAGTGGGACGCATTTTATTCTTTCAAATTGTAATGGGATATTTCAACAAATGAATATAAGACTGCTTTGATCATTCATCTCTAAGCTTTCCCATTTCAGGAGAATCTTGTGAGAAGGGATGGCCCACCTTCATCACAAGATTCACCCATTAGTTAGAAGTGTGTTAGTATAATTTCCGTTTATGCTTTGTTTAACTGTCGTTTTGTTGAAACACTGTTTTAATGGATTTCGCTTTGCTGAAACACTACTGACTCTGTCTTAGTTTATTAAATAGAATTGTAATTCTTTTTATCAGCAATCTTGTGTGATGATTTTATGATAGCAGAGATTTGATCAAGGGTTATTTCTCAGACAGAAAGGAACCAGAACATCATACCCTCTGTAGGATTCGTTTACTGCTGCAAGTGTGCTAGCCAGGAGTTTGGTTAAAAGGTTCCTTCTCAGACAGGAAGGAATCCAATTACCTCAGCTTCTGTAGATTTCCATTTCCTCCAGCAAGTGTGCTAGCCATAGATTTGGTTAAAAGGTTCCCACTCAGACAGGAAGGAATCATAACACCTTGACCTCTGTAGATTTACATTTCCCCCAGCAAGTGTGCTAGCCAGAGAATTGGTTAAAGGGTTCCTACTCAGACAGGAAGGAATCACAACACCTTGTCCTATGTATATTTCCTTTACCTCTGCAAGTGTGTTAACCAGGGATTGGGTTAAGGGTTTCTACTCAGAAAGGAAAGAACCAAAACATCCTGTCCTCTAGAAATTTTCATTAGTATGAGCCAGAAACTGGGTTAGGGATCTCTGCTCAGAAAGGAAGGGATCAATTGCTCTGTTCTTCGTAAACCTCAACCTCACAAGTGTTCTCAGACAGAAGTAAGGCTCAAGGCTCCTGCTTAGAAAGAAAGGAACTCGGTGGCTTTGTTTTCTGTTAAATAGAGTTAATTGTTTTCTGCATTGTTGTTTTCATGAAAGAGTGT
>JZKD02S1146840.1:767401-789462 GCA_000966675.3 Picea glauca | reverse complement strand
ATTAAGGGCTAACATTTCCATTTATGAGTTGTTAAAGTTCCCATTCTTGTTACAGAAAATGTTGCAAAATATTTCAGATAATAGCAAGAATGGTAATTCAAATGGTAACAAGGTTAGACAAAGAAAAGTTCCTCAGAAGACTTCCACAAAAGATAACCCTAGTTCTCAAGACAAAGGAAGCCTTCCTGCAACACCTGTAAATAATGTAAATAATGTAAATAATTCAGATAAAGTAGTCCTAGAAAATGCGAGTAAGAAACCACAAACTACAACTTTAAATACTCGCAAGAATGTACCTCCTTTTCTTTTAACTTTCGAAATCTTCAACAAAAATGTGCATAATTGTATGGTTGACTCAGGAGAATCATCAAATGTGATGCCTTGGTCAGTCTGCCAAAAGATTAACGTTGAAGTAGAACCATCTTCTTTGAAAATTATACAACTTGATCGAACAAATGTAAAAGTTATAGGCGAACTAAAAAATGTATTGATTAGATTATCGTTTAACCCAAAGGTTCATCAGTGTATTGATATAATTGTGGTGGATATCCCAGAAGTGTATGGCATGTTTTTGAGCAGGGATTGGTCAGAGCAGCTACATGGTTACTTCGCGACGGACTGGTCTCACTTATGGCTTCCAGAAAATGGTAAGCCCAACAAGATCAGGGTGAATCGTGAGCATTACCTTAAGTTCACGGTAACAGACTTGAATGACCCCAACAAACCATACACACCTCCGGCTGATTCACCTGAAGTCCAAGGGATGGACACCTTCTTCGGAAATTTCATGGCTGAAGTTTCACCTATCAAAAATCCAGAACAACAGTCTGAGATCATGGCATACGTGCAACCAACAACTTCTATCCAACAGTCCCATGAACCCGATGGAAATCAAATTTGGTCTCTATATTTCGACAGTTCCAAGTCTAAAGAAGGAGCTGGTGCAGACTACATCATCATTGATCCGGCAGGTAACAAAACATTATTGGCTTGTAGGCTAGAATTTGAATGCACTAACAATACTGCAGAATATGAGGCTTTACTGCAAGGTCTCAGAAAAGCCTTAGACATGAACATTCAAAATCTGGTTGTATTTGGCGACTCTGAGATAGTGGTTAGGTAGGTAAGGGATTCTATACATTGTCTTTCCCCTCATCTCAAATGTTACCAGTCTGAGGTATGGAGTTTAATGAACAAATTTTCTGCTTTTAATATAAATTCCATTCCTAGGTTAAATAATGTTGAAGCAGATCTACTAGCTAATGTTGCCTCTAAGCTTCTTCCTACAGATGGCTTATCACCAAACACATTCTCCGTGTAGCTATTGTTTCGACCATCAGTTCTAGAAAATATCACAAACTGGAGAGTATTTGATGATGATCAACAGATCATTAACTTTCTGCACATGGAAGAAACCTTTCAAGGAGCAGTGATAGATGAACAAACGCACGACGACAATTTGCACGACTTTACGGTAATACCTAATCCGAAATCTCCTGGAGCTCTATCGGACATGGTAAATTTTATACCCAAATCTGTTGTTAGACTAGAAAAGTTTTACGATTTTGAATATAAATTTAAAAAGATGGTCAATTGCAAAACAAATAGTTCCTCATTATCTTACGAGAAAGTCAATCTAGGAACTAGTGAAAATCCTCAATGTATCAATCTAGGCTTGGGATGTAGTAAACAAGAAAAAGCTGCTTTTATCAAATTATTTAAAGAATTCAAGGATGTCTTTGCCTAGACTTACAATGATCTTAAAACGTTCGATCCTAATATTATACAGCATGTCATCCCGATGAAGCCCCAAACCTTGCCCTTCCAACAGAAACTGAGGAAAATGCATCCTAAATTAGAACCGACCGTACAAAAAAAATTGAATAAACTCCTAAGTGCTAAAATAATTTTTCTTGTTAGACATACTCAATGGGTATCCAACCTCATCCCAGTGCGGAAGAAAAACGGGGACATTCGACTTTGTGTCGATTTCCGGAACCTCAACAAAGCGTCTGACAAAGATAACTATCCTATCCCTCCCATGGAACAGATCTTGCAACAAGTATCTGGTTCCGAGAGGCTATCCTTACTGGATGGTTTCTATGGATATAACCAAGTCTTGATGTCTCTGCCAGACCAACTAAAAACTACCTTCCATACCCCATGGGGCACTTATGCTTATCACAAAATGCCCTTTGGATTGATTAACGTCGGTTCTACCTTTCAGAGAGAAATGGATATTGCTTTTAGAGGCTTAATCAATCACTCCATAGTAGTTTACTTAGATGACGTGACTGTTTACTCTAAAAACAAAGATGATCATCTAGCTCACTTGCGAGTCGTTCTACTTCGATGTCGTAAATACGGCATCTCCTTGAACCCCAAGAAGTCCATCTTTGCAGTAGAACAGGGTAAACTACTCGGATTCATTGTGTCAAGTGATGGAATGATTATTGACCCCAAGAGGACCCAAGTCATTGCCAAACTTTCCCCACCTACCTCCAAGAAATCCATGCAGTCTTTCCTAAGCCAGATCAATTTCGTAAGAAGATTTGTCCCAAGTTTCTCCGAAATGGTCAGGCCTCTTCAGAATCTTATCAAGAAAGACACCCAATATCACTGGGGACCCAAATAAAACCAAGCTTTCAACGACATAAAGGAGGCCATAATTGACGCTCCATCTCTCATGAGCCCTGATTTCTCTCAAGATTTTACACTTTATACTTTTGCCTCTGATCGTTCCTATGCCGCGGTCCTAACTCAGAAGAATTCTGAGAACAATGAAGTACCCATCGCCTTTATGAGCTCTTCTTTCAAAGGTGTTGAACTTAACTACCCAGCAGTTGATCGGCAAGCCTACGCTGTCTTCAAGGCAGTTAAGCATTTCCGGTCTTATCTCCTAAAGTCGAGGACGAATATCATTGTTCCCTACCCTGTCGTTAGGAACTTGTTAGTGCAAAAGGAGTTAGGAGAGAAAAGAGCCAACTGGGTCACCTCCTTGCAGGAGTATGACTTAGAGATCACCCCAGCACAGATCATGAGAGGCCAATGGTTGTGTAAGTTGGTAGTTGATTCAGAAAATGAACAGAGAGAAGATAATGATACGTCAAACCTAGAACAACATGATCAAAGTTTAATTTGTTGCACACAAAACCTCGTAAGTCCTTGGTATGATGATATTCGATTTTGTCTTGAACATGGATCACCACCCTGTCACCTTGACCCTGCCAAAAGAAGAGTGTTGAGACTAAAGTCTGCCTCCTTTCATCTAGTTAATGGTATACTGTTTCGTCAGAATTTTGACGGCGTACTGATGCGTTGTCTCAAAAAGGACGAAGCAGAGAAAGTCTTGCTTGAGTTGCATGCGGGAGAAGTTGGTGGTCACTTCGGTGGAAACACCACTGCTCATAAAGTTTTAAGAGCTGGTTACTACTGGCCTACACTCTTTATAGATGCCCATGCCTTGTGCCGTAAATGTATTATTTACCAGAAAGCATCAGGGCGGTTACAAAAACCAGCCTTCCCCTTGCAACCCGTCACAGTCGATTCTCCTTTCCAGCAATGGGGCCTTGATATCATTGGTCCTATTAACCCTCCATCCTCACAATAGCACAAGTATATTGTGACAGCCACTGATTACTTTACTCGATGGTCTAAAGCCGTCGTGCAAAAAACTGTTACCACAAGTCAGGTGATTGCCTTTTTGAATTCGAATATCATCACTTGTTTCGGTATCCCTGATTGGCTAGTCTTCGATAATGCTTCATACTTTTCTTCTCTAGATATGAGTGAGTTTGATTTGGAGAAAGGAATAAAACTTAAGTATTCTGCTAGTTACTACCCCCAGGGAAGTGGCTTAGCAGAATCAACAAACAAGAACTTGATCAAGATTATCAAGAGAACCGTGGCTGAAAATCACAAGAACTAGCACAATGCACTGCTTAATGCACTGTGGGATGATAGGGTAACGCCCAAAGCCACTATAGGTAACTCTCCCTTTTTCCTTGTTTATGGCAGAGAAGCCATTTTGCCACCTCACATTCTTCTTCCTTCGCTTCAATTATCACAAAAAGTCCAAGAAGAAGATTGTCCCCCTTTAGAAAGCTGTATTAACGCTCTGATGAAGTTAGAAGAAGTAAGGACCCAAGATAAGAATAAGTTAGACCAACATCAACAACTGATTAAAAGCTGGTTCGATTCTAGTTCTGCTTCTAATAGGAATTTTGAAGTAGGTGATCTCGTTTTAAAGTGGGACAAACCACACGAAGGAAAGGGTGAGCACACCAAGTTTCAAAATTTGTGGCTTGGGCCATTTTTGATTGCTGAAAAGTTGGGTCCTAGTTCCTTTCGTTTAAAGAATCTTGAAGGGTAGCATGACACCTATCCAGTGAATGGCCAAGCCCTGAAAAGATACTTCGCATGATTACTACACTTGTATATTATGTAAATATTTCCTTTTGGTTTTTATTTTTTTCTTTATTTTCGTTTTTTGGTTTTGATTTGGATTGATCAGTTTTGTTATGTTTTTCAAACATTTGCATGCCTGTGTACTAAGAAATTCAGATTCAAATCATGAGAAAATTTCTTCGCTTAAATAACTTCTGAAAAGTTGTACGAACATCAGTGATATATATTTCTGAAATTGATATTCATGTTCGAAAATTTTGTTGTTTGAAAGAAATTTTCTGATTTCAATTTCTGAGTGAAGTTTGTCATGATCATCTTTAATCTTTTTACGTTGTCCCTTTTTCGTAGAGGAATGACTCAAAAGGATGTCTCCCTGTCAGGGTAAGTTGTTTTAGAAATAAAACATTTCTGGAGCTGAATAAAGGACATTGTTAGACATTTTGATGAGGTCTAAAAAAAATAAAAAAAAATATGTTAAAATACCAATATTTTTCAGCGTCACCCCGCTCAGCTATCTATAAAAGAAAAACAGAATAAAAATGTTAATAAGAGCTGTGGGAAGTGTTTGTAAACCCGCTGGGATACTGAATAGGTCCGCTGGAAGCGGGTAAATGCAAGCATGGCGCCAAGACAGCTTCGTCGGGGTACTGAACAGGCCCGCTGGCAGCGAAGCAATGTCGGGTAAATGAAAATCTGTAAAAATATATAAGAAACCTCTGTAAAAAGTCCTTTACTCTGATCTGGAACTTCCTGACAGGATACAGACTTCCGAGTGGGTTAAATGGAAACCCTGTCGAGGCTATGGACACCTGCTGGCAGCAGTGGCCATGCCAACAGTATTGAAGATTTTATCATTAATATCATGACTTCCTGATCTTGAGACTGTTATTAGTTTGCATCTTTTAAAACATCGCTGGAAAAGATGGTAAATGATTATGTTTGTACGATTTTCTAGTGGTTGTTTCTGAGTTGAATTTTTCTCTGCTGTCCTAATCTGAATTTGTTTCTTTTGACAGAGATAACTGCTTCTCCCAATGTGTCGCCATTGTTGGCAGCCAAATTCAATTTTTTTCAATTGCCCTAAAAGCTGCCTACACTTATTGTCTCTTGAACGTCAAGTTATCGTCACATTCTGCAAATAAACGACATTTTCTTTCCTTGCGACAATTGCAATCTGATCTTGTTTCAGTTTTCACAACTGAAAGCATGAAAAATCCTCCATCGTCATTTTAATTATCATGATCTGCTTATCAAAATTCGGATTGGTGCTTACCTTTGGTTTATTGTTAAGTGGTTGGAATGATTTTTTAAACTTTGCCCACTTTTTCTTTGATTGAGCAACTTGCATTTTATTTTGATAAGGCATTGAGCATGCTAATTCATAAATTTTACTTGATTATATAAGG
The DNA here is from genome assembly GCA_000966675.3 of Picea glauca. NCBI lineage: Eukaryota > Viridiplantae > Streptophyta > Pinopsida > Pinales > Pinaceae > Picea > Picea glauca. The sequence goes on along the minus strand of JZKD02S1146840.1, from coordinate 783,649 downwards.
GTTATGATTGTTTTTGGTTCTTATATGATGTGATCCTTATTATCAAAAGCTCTTCACTTATCGATTTTTGCCAATGCTTTATAAACCTTGATTATACAAAGCACATATGTAACATTATGAGTTTGATTTTATGGCAATAGTTTGAGATTTGACAATGGCGCATTGATTAAACTCTTGGATTTTGAGTTTATGGTTCGAATTGTTATTTGGCGTATGATTATTTTGTGGGTTTGATTGAACATTCATGGTTTCAAACTATAGTATGGCGCATTGATTTAATTTTTGGCTTTTGATTTTATGGTTTGAATTATTACAGGCGCATATTCAAAACTATGGGTTTGATTTAACATAGAACGATCGTGGTTTCAAACTATACATTGGCATTGATATAATTGTCCACCGTTTAAACATTGGGTTGGCTGAATAAGTTCATTTGGTTATGATTGATTGAATAGGGATGGTATTGTGCCATTAATGTTTGCATGGCGGTGAACTAACCCACCACCTTCGCACGCGCATATTCATTCACCTCCCCTTTCATCGTTCTCAGCTGTTGGCATAAGCGATTTTTCTCCTGTATGTTATCCAAACCCTCCCATGAGCCCGAGCCATGGCGCCAGTCGTGAGGGCTGAGCCTAATGGCTGCCAGGCATTGTTAATGTTTGATGGTGCATATAGCGACCCGGAGGAATTCGGCTGGCTCCCATTCATTATAAAGTTTGATGGTTATAACCCTATCATGGCTCGGCAATTTGCGTTAACCTTCGATGGCTGCCGAGACAAGATTGGGGATGTGCAGTTGGAAATTGATGAGAAATTTCTCAGTGTAGCCACCGGTCTGCCTGTTGTCAGACAGAGATGGTCGAAAAATTGTAAAGTTGAGGATGTCCCGTGGACATTACTCTTTCAGTCACGAAGAGTGAGCTCCTCTGACAAGGGTTTGCCTGCAAACATGCTTAAGCAGTGCTGGCACGACTTGTTAATGGTAATCAAGCAATTCATTACTTGTGAGGGCAGGTATGGATTTGTGTTCTTGTATCACCTTCGGCTACTGATGGTTTTCATAGGCTATGAACTTAACATGCCTTTCTACCTTCATAGGAGTTTGTTTAAAATGTCGAAAAGGTTCAAACGAAACCAGGCCGAGAACAACCTATTTCATTTTGGGTTAATTAAAATGTTGGTGGTTTGTCATTTAGGGTTACATCGGGACTGTTGGAATGATTTTCTTAAACGCAATAATTTTGATGAGTCAAGCCCACCACAGGTTGACAAACCTGTGGTGAGCGACTGCAAATCAGTACCCCTTTCCCTTACAGTGCCCTGCTACCCAAACCTCTACCCGATCCCCCTATTGACCAACCCAATTCTGTCACCGACGATGCGGAGAATGTTAAACCCGTGGCTAAAAAGCCCAAGACCAAACCTAATGCAAATTCTAAAGGCAAGAAGAACGCTCGGTTAATCTCTCGCATGGCAAGAAACAAACCAAAAGCACCTATCAACCATGACCCTATTGAGCTCAGTGAAGATTCTGACTCGAAAATTGAACGTTTCCTAGCAGACGAGTATCCCTATTCCGAATATCTGTGTGACAAACCTGCTTATGATTTTGTCAAGAACCTACCACCTTGTTTACGAGATGGTCCGAATTATCCCGGCATTAAAATGCCCTGTGAAACCCCTGGTGACTCTTCCAAACCCCCTCCTGTTCTGTCTCAGCGAGCTGCTCCACCGTGTGAACAGTGTGGTGCATGGCTGGAAAGGTATTACATTGATGTGCCAATGCTGCAATCCAGAATTCACGATCTGGAAGAGAAAGTTGCAAAGCTCTCCGATCAAAAGGGTAAGATGTCATCCATTGACAAGAAGTAGCAAACAACAGGTTCGATTTTGTTCAAGAACGTGGAGTCGGAAACAACATTCATCAATTCAAAATTGGCGTAGCTAGATGAACCTCACTGGTATGACTTTCACCTATTTATAAACTTTGTTTTACACCATGGATTTACTCTGTAAACACAAGAATGCACTATTGTATATAATGTTGTTTTGATAAATCAATTTGCATTATTGTTTGAGTTTGATTGGATTCGGCTTTAATTCGAGTGATCTCGAGATAGATTTGATTTGTTTTGGCTTTAATCGAATGCTCTGTTGGTAATCGAAGTTGTTGATATTTACTAAACACAAGTCGTTGCTGGTATGATAATATTGAACACAGTCAATATTTGATCCGAATTGGTGATATTCTAGATAAAATGGTTGGCAATTATAGTTAATTGTTGTGATTTTATACCTTATGAACAATTCGAATGCCATCCTGTCAAGGTGTAACCAATTTGTGAATACATATAAGGCATAACTATTGTATCTAACTATTCGATTCGCACGATATGGTTTGACCGTGTTCTCATCTCTGTTCGTATTGCAACGAATATATTGTTTAAATTTGATCTGTTGGACATAAATGATCATACCCAGAATAGCGACTTGTTTCTATTTTTAAAATAGTTACGATCTGATCTGATTGTTACTCGGTCTATGATTATTACTCTTGTCAATGGTTATGAACACTATGTGATCCTATCTGTAGACTTTGTAAATACTCACATCGTAACTATTTTTTATTGAAACGACATGAATTTTATGTATATCGTTACAGTTGTAACAAATCTATTTTGTGTTCAGTTGTATCGATTATAATTATGTTGCGATTACGATTCTGTCCGATTATGGTTGTATTGATTATGATCACATCGTATCTTATATGATTTGATTCAATGCTTAATTGTGTTTGATACGAAACAAGCCTGTCAAGATTTAACCATGTTTTATGGTAACTGAAAACAGAGCGTTCTTTACTCTGTTTCGATTGCATTCATTTTGGTATTGTTTAATTTGAATGATAATTTCAGTTGAATCACTAGTAATTCGTTTTTGATGATTATTCAAAGAAAATTAAATTGGATTATTTTGAAAAGATTTTATTTGATTGCTATCTAGTCCTGTTTACTATTCTAGACTAGCTATAGAATCAGATGATTATGTAGCTAAGTCTGTAGGATCAATTTTTTTATTGTTTTGTCACTGAAATATCTTTCTAATTTGATATTTGTGTTCTATTGGAGGTAAATTCGAAATTGCTATTGAGTTTGTGAGCAGTTAGGAGATGTTTCCAAGATTTCACTTGCATTTCATTTCCTAGTTTAGGAGATTTTGGGATTTTTCCCTGATTGTGTAAAACTGTTTGATAATTATCCACGGGGATGTTTTACCATGTGGAGAAACTTATATAAACAGATGATTTTTGTAATAATTTTCATCCTCATTCATGGGAGAACAAGGATATGGAACTCTAATGCAGAGTGGAGAAGAATTGATGTTTTGTCACAGCTTTATCTTTTCAATATATCAACATTTTGTTTCATGTCTTGTATATCTAATTTGTGTATGATTTATGACTACTTTAGCTATCTAAATCAAATGCAAATGATATAATTTTGATCACTGTTATCCTTATCTTGTCTCTTCCAAATAGATAAAAGACATAATAATTGTTAATTCAGTTTGTGAATGACAGGTTTATCTTCTTCATAGATTGAATTGTTATATATAAGTTTATGAATAACAGGTTTCCCTTATTGCATAGATTTATAATCATAAGATTGTTATGATTTTCTTTTATGTCTTGTTTGTCCTCTAAAACACTTCAAGAAGCAGCACAGCAGATCATTTATGAGAAGCTTTGGAATCAACCGGTGCAAGTTTCCTCCTCCGACCAGCTTAGAAGTTATCACACACAGGGCAGACTTGGAGCGTTTCCAGGTCAATTAGTTTATGTTTACTATTTTCATTAAGTAGTTTAATTTAGATATAATTTTAATTAGATTTAGATTGTTTAATTTCAGTAAAATATATTAGGTTGTTTAATTTCAGTAATGTTTATTTCTTTTTCATAAAATATAAAAAATCAAAAAGATTCTTGGMTRTCTTARGGCAGAAAACATATGAGTTTTGCAGGTTTTAATTAAATYTGTAGGYTGTTTATAGTGTACATTTGTGAATAAGTAATATTGCAGCTGATAATTAGATAGTTGATTTGAGTTATTATAGTGATAAGTAGATTGTATATAATAGTTAGATTAGTAGTATTTAGTTCTAGTTTATTTAGTAGTTTGTTTTAATTAGATTAGTGTAACATTAGTTTGTTTGTTTTTAGTTAATTAGTTTAATTTCTTTTATTTAGTTAGTTAGTTTGTTTTAGTTGATTTTAGTTTGTTTTATTAGTTTCTAGTTTCGTTCGTTTAGATTATTTAGCTCAGATCAATTCTCTCTTTGGTTTTCATAGGAAACCTTAGAGCGGCCAACGGAGCCGTTAAACTCGTCAGGGTGGTCCATTCCAAATGGCTTGGGTTATGTAGACAACCCCGGACTAGTTCCACTCTCCCAGTTGACAGACGGACTATTTCGCCCGTCAACAAAGTATTAAGGGAGCATCAATTATATTCCAAATTGAGCAAGTGTTCATTTTATCAGAAGTAAATTCATTATTTGGGACATCGAATTTCAAAGGATGGGATAACAGTGGATCCTGAGAAGATAGAAGCCATTAGATAATGGTCAGCACCAAAGAATGTGACATAGGTTATATCATTCATGGGCCTTGTAGACTACTATAGGATATTTATTGAAGGATTCTCAAAGATTGCACACCCAATCACTTCCTTACAAAAGAAGCATGTGAAGTTTCAGTGGACATTGGATTGTGAAAAGAGTTTCCAACCCTTGAAACAATTATTGACAAGTGCTCCAATACTAAGGATTGTAGACCCAAATGAAGACTTCATTTTATGCACAAATGCATGTAAAGAAGGACTGGTAGAGTCCTCAGTCAAAATGGGTTTGTTATATGTTATGAGTCAAGAAAGTTGAAGGAGCATGAAAGACACTATGCCACTCATCATTTGGAGTTGGAAACCATAGTGCATGCCTTGAGGAAATGGAGACACTACCTCATGGGGAAAATTTTTGAACTAAGGATAGACCATAATGGTTTGAAATATTTATTTGATCATCCAAATCTAAATTCTAGGCAAAGTAGATGGTTAGAATTTCTAAGTGAATATGACTTGGATATAAAGCATATCAAGGGGAAAGAGAAAAAAGTGGTTGATGCACTTAGCAGAAGAGTGCATGAATTGCATGCTACAACCATTAGCATGTACCAATCATATTTGAAACACAGAATTATAGAGGCTGGAAAATTAGATTTGCAATACAAGGAATTAGTGGCAGAATTACAACAAGGCAATTTGCAACAGAAAATTGAAGAATGCAAGCTAGATAATGATGAAATTATTATGTACAGGGGAAGAATTTATGTGCCAAATTCCCAAGAATTGAAAAATATTATATTGAGAGAAATGCATGATGTACCTTATGTTGGGCACCCAGGTTGGGAAAATATTTTATCCGAAGTTCTAAGGATGGGGACAAGTGGGCCAAAGTAGCTCCCAACATGCCAAGTGTCAAGTTGGGGACATGAATACATATTGTTGGGACTTATATCATTATTTCCATCATTCCATCCATCATTCATCATCTAGGCAGTCATTCAAGGAGCATTCACTCACTCATTCATTATCCTCTATACCTTCATGTCACTGTACCTGAACCTGTATCCATAGCCATACCTATTTGTGTAGTTGGTTAGCTTGGGATCTGGACTGAAGAAGCGGATTGTTAGGCCCGTGGGATATTGAAGAGGCAGGTTGTCAAGCCCATGAGAAATTTCTCTCTGGGTGAGAGAATTTTCGGGAATTGGTTTCCTGAAGGTGCTAAACTGCAACTATAGTGCTCTGAGACTTCTTGTCTGGCATGTTGTTGAAGCCCATAAAGGAAGTGGGGAAGTCGAAGGACTGTTGAGAAAAGAAGGGGCACACTTCCTAGGGTGGGATAGGCATGTGAGGAATGAGGAACTGTAGGTTGTTAGTTTGAGTTGGCACCTGTGATGGAGTCTTCCTGTTGTTAATGAACCATTAGCCTAGTTAGGAATCCATTTACCCAGGTGGAGTTTAGTCCTAGCTCAGGGGTGACCCACTGCTAAGAGTGATGAGCAGTGTGGTCTAAGTCCAGGAGGTTCGTGGAAGGTTTGCATGCAGTTGGTGATGTTCTTACCAAGATAAGTGTCAACTGTGTGATAAAATTACATGTTGCATTGTTATTTACGTGTGTATTTTTATGGGTTTATCTTATGTGTGGTTATAATTGTCTTTATATTTATGGGTATTTCTTGTATATCTTGCATGCATATGTTTACTATTTTTTCAGTATGAATCCATGCATTTACGAAATGTATTTTTCTGTTTATGTTTTATATATAATGTTCTGCAAGAGTTCTATGTGTGTATATTTTAAGTGCATGCAGTTCAAAAAATTTATGTGGCATAACTTAGTTGGATGTTGGGTATGTTACAGTATGTTCCTTAGAGAGAACGAAAGAGTTCTCATGTGTAGCATGCATTAGCATGGGTGGTCGGGGATGTTACATGACTAGCTCCTAAATTTATTAAAATAGTAAAATCATGGTTATTGATCGTACCTTCTACTTCAATCATGTATGATTGAAACTCATATTGCTTGTTTTCCAGGGCTACATACATCCTTGGGACACTTCTTCCCATTTCCTCCATTGTTTCATCTTGTTGTACATTGTGGATAAATATCTCTTTGTCACTTTTGTGAGGACAATTTCTATAGTTACGGTCTCCTTTACAACCCCAACATTGAATGGTTGTCTTCCTTGGTATTTTCCCACCTACCTCAACCATTATGTTCTCTCTAAACGATGGATGTCCTTGAGGAATGTATCTAAAAAATGGTGGCTTGTTCCCTTTCTGCTTATGTTCCCTCTTAAACTTCTTCTTGTCTTCCCAAGCTCTTTGGAAAGTAGGATTTCCTTTATTCTAATCATATAAGCACTTGGATCTCCTTATGGTTTCCTCAAATGTATTGTTGTCAACATATTGAATCTTATCATTGATGAAAGATGGAAACCCACTTAGATATCTTTGAATCTTTACTATCTCATCCTTGAGAAGGAGACATACTTCAACAATTCTAAAAATCTCCTTTCATACTCATCAATGGTCATGCTTCCTAGTTTGAGTTCAATGAACTCTTTCATCTTTTGTCATAATACCTCTTGGTTAATTATTTCTCCTCAAAATGATTCTTGAATTCCTTTCATGTAATATTCTTCTCTCTTATGTGATTCACTTGCACAAGATGATCCCACCACATGGTTGCCTTTCCTTTCAACTGGTAGATATAAATTCTTCCCTCTGCATGAGAGGAATAGTTATGCAATTGGAAGTACTTCCTCATGCCTTGCAACCATGTCTCAACATCTTCATCCTTCTTGTGTTCACCATCAAAATAAGGAGGCTTGATTTTGGTCATTTCGCCTTTCAATTCATCCACCCCATAGCTCTTATGCTTTCTGGAAGGGGATGGACTTGATCTAATATGTGCTCCCTTATTGAAATTTCTTTGGGAGTGATGGTTATGTCTTCTATCACTCATTGATCTTCTTTTTCCCTCAAAGGTCTCATGGCTTGCTAATTTGCTAGGGCCACTCTCCTTATCCAAATTATTTTCAATTATGTCTAGGATTTTCATTAACTTCATATTGAAGTCTTCCTGCTGCTCTTTGGATTTCATAATCCTTTCATTATTAGCCTTGTGGATCTGGACATCTTTTTGCAATTGTTTTATGGTCTCAACCATATTTATGTTATCATCCTTTTCTTCTCCATGTCCATTGGAGTTTGTTCCTTCCATACCCAACTGGACATCCATCCCTCTGATTTCATATTATTGATTGTAAGCCTCTTGTGCATCAAACATATCTCTGACTTTGTGATAACTCTGTTCCATTCTGGAAGTTGTAATTCTGTAAAAGTTTGCATCCAACAGAACTTTGTCAGTCTAACTGTTCTCAACAATTCATTAAAACATGAACCATTTTGATTCATTAATATATTAGAGTTATTTTCTACTGATTTCATGAGAAATTGACTATTCAGATCCAATTTCCGGGTGAAAAAATATCTTCTATTATTCAATACCTTTCCAATGCATGATTCCATGCTCAATTCTGAGTTTTGAGTAAGAAGTTATAAATACTTGAACAAATGTATTTTTGGGGTTGCAATCCCTGTACATGGATTCTTCCATATTAGAGTAAAATTGGCTCTTAGATTCGTACTATATCATATCTTTAGGTTTATATGCCTTCTTTACTTCTTTAGGTGTAGGTCCTTACAAATTAAAAATTTCATGGGATCCTTCTCTAAGCCCTTCTCTGTTTTCAAAAACAATTTTCGGGCACTAGCCCTTTTTCTTTGGCTCCCAGAATGCATCTGACCATGGTTGTGACTGAGTGCTGGTAGCAAGGCACTTATATTGTTCTTTGGGCCTTCGAGGATCCATAAATTCGATTTTCATATGTTTTCCTTACACCTCACCTCATTTCCTCCGAACGTCGAAATGGTGAATCTTTCAAACAACCGCTTCTTCAGAGCTTTGAAGCTATGACACTTTAGAGATTTGGGCTTCAGAAGATATGCCTTCATTACAATCCATTTCCTTCAAATTAAAAATATATGAATACTCAAATAATATATTGATCGAATATCCTCGTTCACTGCTTATATCTACAGTCAATAGGAGCTCTGAGACTCCACGATTTGGGAGTTCTGAGGCTCTAATTTTGTGTTGCCTCCCGAATTGTCGAATTGGTCAACTCACAAAAATAATAAACAGAACGTGCCTTCTCATTAACCAATGGCCATGATCAACTCTGGGAATCCAATCTTCAGAGCCTTCCAAAGGACTTCTCTACAAATTTCCTAGAGTGCTGACTCATCGAAGATTCTCTCTCTTTCCTCCATGTATCATATTTTGATCAACGATCGAGATTAAATCTGACCTTCAGGATTTCATGACTCAAAAAACCATACAACTCAAATCCTCTGGAGTACGAAGTCTCTGGACCTTGGGATATAGCACCATGCGTCCTCTATGATCAATCGTTCAGGCCTCCAGAAGTCCTTGACCTCAATTTTTTATGTCTTGAATCCTCCATAGTGCCAAGTCTCCAGACTACAGGATATATTGCCATGTGTCCTCTCATGATCAATGGTGAGGATTTAATCCTCTCTTTGTAGCATCAGGGGTTTCACCTTCATCACACCTCATTCCTTCTTAATTTTTAATTGGTGAACTCCCAGGGTCCACTTAGTACTGCAAACCCAGGGTTCTATGTGTCAGAAACAAGGGGGGACACATGGCCTCACCGTCGAGTGACATGTTTCATGTCACAATTGGAACCTAAGGTCAGTAAAAGGTACAAAAACAAGTGATACGTGGAAGAATTATTGTAGGTCCACATCACCCTAGGTGAAATCATCATGCCACATCATATCCAATGCTTCAAGACTTTGGAGCTCTGGGACTTTGGATAACTTCACATTTGCAAACCCCAAAACTCCCGAACTCAAAATTTATGAACACTTACACATCACCCCCGATTATGTCATCATGTCATGTCACTTTGGTGCTCTAGGACTTCATGGACATCTTCCTCTCGTGAAACCACAAACCATTTCCTCCAGAGTGCCAAATTGTCAAATTTCCAGACACTTGATAATCCGTTAACATGGTTCTGGACTTTGGTACTTCAGGGCTTCGGGATAATTCCCCACACTACACCATAAATTCCCTGAATGGTAAATGTATGAATAGGTAAATCTACTGACATGTGTCTTCATACATGAATGGTCCATATTCACTCCAGAGTTCTAGACTTCAAGACTTCGGGGGAAGTCCATTATGCGCATCTTTCCACCAATTTCCTTGAACTCCCCAACCACCGAACTACCTGATAAATCCAACTACTCTCATCCTCTCGAATTATCTATGGTTGAGATTCACTACGGGAATTCAGAGCTTTGTGCTTCGACTCCTTTCTTAAAAAAAACTTAAAAACTCATGAAAGTAACGAATTCTGAAGGACTTGATGGTTAATTGTTGTGCACCTTCTCCAGATATGACGGTTTTGAGGAATCTTTCTTCCCCTGCATAGATCCTACAGATAAAATTTAATATCGTGGTTATCAACCATGATTGTTGTGATAAATTCTCTACCACTCCTCTTGAGCTTTCCATTAAAACCCAGGTGCTCTCAGTGCCCCTCTGACACTCTGTACATCAAATCCCTGTGGAATTTTGACTCCAAATTCCACATTTGTGGCCCATCCAGGTTCAATTTTGAAACCATGGTCTTTGATACCAATTTTTAGCATCCCCCAACCATCCAGGGTGGTCATGCCACCGAAAAAATTTCATATGCAGAAAATATCATACTTAATACATTAAAAATAAGCATCTACGTTCTGTTACGTACAAAGAATTATGCAGAAAAATACAACAAATAAACAAAGGTGTAACATACAACATGTGATTAAGCATATATAAGTTAGTGGCACACTACTTCAAAAGAAACTTCTTTTTTCAAGCTTTGATACCAATTTGTATCACCCCCAACCCTTTTTTGGGAAATGTGACTTGAAATAAATACAAAACAAAACTTCTCACTCTGTTCTGATAATCAAACCCTCCATACTCAGGCATAGACCTACTGGGCTATGGAAGACAAATATCATTGCACAACATCATACATATAAACTTAAACAATTAATATGCATTCTACTAATACACAAATTAAATGCAGAAATAATAGTAAAGCCTACACATACAACATATATAGGCAATACTCATAAATATTGGACATGTACAAGTACTCAGCATGTAAATGAACATAGAAATGTTACTTGTTTTTTATAGATTACCACCAACTATGTGCAGACCTTCCATGAACCTCCCAGCCTTAGACCATGCTTCTCATCACTCTCAGCAATGGGTCACCTCCTAGCTGGGACTAAAATCTACCTAGGGTAAAAGGAATCCTAGGCTAGGATGAGACTACGAAAAATTGCATAATGAAACAAGAAGGATTCCCTCCCAGGAGACTACTTACGCCCATCTCTCATAGACTCTCATTCCTCACATGCATGTCCCACCCCGGGAATATGCACCTTCACTATTCCATAGTCCATTGACTACTCCACATCCCTTCCAGGGCTTCAACAATAGGCCAAATCAGGAATTCTCAAAGATCTGTAGAATTTGTTGGACTCCCTCTAGGAGAAATCACTTCCCCAACAATATTTATCACTTGGAGAGAGTTTCTCATAAGCCCGACAACCTACCTCTTAAATCCACAGGCCTGACAACCTACCTCTTCAAAAAAACAAGCCTCACAACCTACTTCTTTTGTCCAGCTCCTAAGTCAAATGGGTAACCACAATAGAAAAATCGGGTATGGGTTCTGGTAATGACAACAAGCCACACCAATCCAGAGAAAAACGTGGGTAGAAACAACAAAATGTCTAGTGCATGTTATGGTTAAGGCATTGCGCAATTGTGTTGTTCCTCATAGGAAAAACAGGCTAGCTTCATGGGTTTGCAGGTTTCATAGGTTGCATAGGTCCACGATGGAGGTCATGGATCAACTCGTGAGTGTGTGAGTGCATGGGAAGAATGGAAAGAGTGGAAAGAATGGAAACTGAACCCCCACAATGACATATTTTCCCCCATAAAACTGCATGTTCCTAGGTTGACACATGGCTCTCTTGGGAGCTCGTTCCTCTCCCCAAAGGAACTTAGGATAATAGGGATTATTTCCCAAACCCTAGTATTTTAGGAAAATACATTAAAATATTCCCTTGGGGTTAATCCCTCAATCTTAGCCCTTTTTCCCAGAAGCTCAACCCCATCCCTTTCCCTACCAAGTGGATTTTAGTCCCCCATAACTCTTTCTTTGTGGTTGGTCTACACACAACGATGTAATTATATTAATGATGTGAGTATTTACATATACAAAATCAAGCTCCCTAGCCTTCAACATCTAGGCTCTTCAGCCTAATAAACACATAAGCATCCTAGACTATAAAAACTTAGCTCACCTACCTATAAACATCATTACAATTTAGTAGGGGCTCAGCCTTGGGGTATTACAATGTCATATTTCACTAAATTTGAAGTAAAGTATATTTTGTGCACCATTTGGAATTTTTTTGGGCCATGTGGTATGTAGGTATGGCTTATTAGTGGATCTGGCTAAGATTACAATGATTTTGGACTTACAACCACCCACCTCAGACATACAGTTGATATAAACCTTAGGTTACACATGATATTACATGAAATTCATTAAGGGCTATGCACATATTACAACACCTATGTATAAGTTGTTGAAGAAGGAAGATAAGTTCCAGTGGAATGAGGATTTCTAGAAGGGTTTGGTTACATTGAAGCAAAAATTAGTGACTTCATTTATTTTGATCTTCCCAGATTGAAAGAAGGAGTTCCATGTACATGTGGATGCATTTTACATAACTTTAGGTGCAGTACTATCTCAACCAGGGGAAGGAGACATACACCACCCAATTTCTTTTGCAAGAAGGAAACTGTCAATAGAAGAAAAGAATTATACGACCATAGAATGAGAAGGATTTTCAATGGTATATGCATTGCATAAGTTTAGACATTATTTATTGGGTTCTCATTTTAAGATGTATACATACCATTCTACACTATATTGCTTAGTGAACAAGCCAGTTTTGGGGGAGAGAATATGCAGGTGGTTACTGATATTCCAAGAATATGATTTTGAGGTTGTTGTAAAACCAGGGAAGTTGAATGTAGGACTAGATCATCTATCATGCATACTATCAGGAGAATATGCAGAGAATCTAGATGACATCTTTTCAGATGCATAATTATTTGCAGTTAAAATGGTGGACAAATACTTCACAAACATTGTGAAATTTCTAAGTACAGGAATAGCCCCATCATACATGACAATTGTGCAGAAGAAATAATTAGTAGTCAAAGAAACAAACTATTAGCTCATTGTAGGGAACTTATACAAGTTAGGTGCAGATGGAATATTGAGATGATGTGTGTTAGAGAATGAAAGGCCTATGATACTCATAGAAGCACACAAAGGGATTGCAGAAGGACACTATGTAGAAAAATAAACTACAAAAAATATTTTTTGTGTAGGCTCTAGTGACCCACTCCATAAGGATGCTAAAGAATAATGTCAGGCATGCGATGTATGTCAAAAAGAGGTAAATCCATCCAGGATATATGAGATGCCTTTAAAACCACAAGATACATTAAAATCGTTTGATAAATGGGAAATATACTTTGTTGGACCAATAAGCCCATCAACAATAATATCGAAAGATAGGTACATAATCACTGTGATAGAGTATTTGACCAGATGGGTAGAAGCAACAATACTCATAGACTGCACTGTGGAGACGGTTGCATAGTTTCTATTTGAGAATGTAGTCACATGATTTGGATGCTCATGCATTCTACTCAGTGACCAAGTAACACATTTCTTGAATAGGAGCATTGCAACATTGACTAAGAAATTTCAAATTCATCATCACAGGAGCACGCCATATCACCCTCAAGCCAATGGGATAGTATAATATTTTAATAATATTCTGGATAATGATTTGACAAATATATGCAATGTAGGAAGCTATCATTCGGACTTAAGGGCTCCTATAGTATTATGGGCATACAATACTATAAGAAATAATTTGACATGCTAGACACCTTTTAGGTTGGTTTATGGCCAAGAAGCAATGATGTTGATGGAGTTGATTGTGCCTAGACTATGCATTGCAATGATTACTAATATTTTGGACTCTGACGCAGTAGAGGAGAGATTGTCACAATTGGTACAACTTGAGGAAGACTTCTTTGTCATAGGGTTCCATCAACAAGTTCAGAAGGCGAGACAGAAAACACGTCATGATAGACACATTAAACATAAAAAAATTCAAGTGGGAGACTTAGTATTACTCTACGATAGTAAGTTCATGTAGCACCCAGGAAAGTTTTGAATGCATTGGTTAGGACCATATGTGATTCAACATGTGACAGAAGCAGGTGTTGTATAGTTGGAAACCTTGAATGGAGAAGCTATGGGAGGCATGGTGAATGGAATTCAACTGAAACTCTATAGAGATAGTCGACCATATATGCATTAATATGAGTTGTGCAAAAACACATGTATCATAGTAGTTGTACTATAGTAGGGAGGTAAAATACAGAAAAACAAACAAAAAGTAGAAAAAGGAAGAAAACAAACAAAAAGTAGAAAAAGGAAGAAAACAAATAAAAATGGGAAAAACAAGAAGAAATACAAAGGTAGACAAGAAGAATTATTACGTAGAAAAAGGGAGCATTGAAAAAATAACAGAAGAAACGCAGAGGCAACTAAGTGCGCACAAAAGTTAAGCATGAGACATGATCATCTAAGGAATTAAAGTAGAAAAATGATAGTTAAAAATAAATAATGATGAAATTTCCTAGGGACATGTATTCAAAAATATAAGGCACCATTGAGGATCGCGACAGACTGGAAAATAGACATAATTGGCATGAGTGGCTAGGGATGAGCCACATGTGAGTGTTGGGGTCCTGTTAAACAGGCATTTTGGATACAATTTTGAGGAAAATCCTAAGTATGTAGGATATGCACAACAACATAAGAAAGAAGAGAGGGTAGGAGCAAAGTGCGTAGTGAAGGTGAATTGAGGATTGAAGTGTGCAATAAAATCATACTTGGCATAGAATAAAGAAATATAATAAATCATGAATATAAAGTCAATGAAAAGGAAGGACAACATTTCGGCATGCAAAATATGAGAGATGCGAAAAAGTAGGAAGAACAAAAGAGGACACGGAAAAAGCATCATGAAGACACAAAAGATGGAAAAGAATGCCCGAACAATAAGTCAACATGAGATGTAATGAGTTAGAATGAGTTGTAATTGGGTTTTAGGGATAAGAAAGTAGTGTTTTGATCCCTAGATTCCATGTATAAATATGTAATGGGTCAGGTAGAATAGGTGGTTAACACTAAGTGGAGAAAGGGTCGAATGTTGAAGGTTGGAGCATAACTAATGTATTGTTGAGAGTGAGAGAATAGACTGAGGATGAGAGAGAGTCTATGTCTGAAGGTTTAGGGAGAGTTGTAGAGAGAGACTTGCACTACAGAGAAGTTAGGTAGAAAAGAGAAGTACATGATGATGTATCTATTGTAAGCATAGTGCGCAAGCACATAATGATTACATAAATCATAATAAAGAATCCAACCATTGTGGATGTAGCCCAAGGAGTGGGTGAACCACATTAAATTTGTGTATCTATGTGTGTGATTCATGTGATTGTTTATGAATAGTAGGTTCATGCATGTCAGAATAGATTTATTTACTATATGATTACTGTGAATTAGTTATGGATGTTATGGAGAATGATTTATGTTTCAATTTGGGTTACGATGTTACTGCATAAAATAAATCACTAAGTAATCAAGGAATTACAGACATGGGATAATGCACACAATGTAGATGAGTAAGAATGAATATGATAATTTCCTCGCATCCCATCATTCTTGCAGAAACTTGGTTCCTCCATCCCCAATAGATGTCCCATGTGAGAATTCACTTGCATGCAGGTGATGCTGAAAGGGTCAGTGCCTGAATGGTTTTGTTGGTTAGAAAACATGAACCTAGGATCTTATAACCACACACCAAAACTACATGATTTGGAAGGATAGGGCACTCATCTTGGTGATGCCCCTCATAATGACATGTAGTAGACAATACATGTTCACACAATACTTTAGTCTTAGCCATATCTTATTGTTGTAACATTACGTTGACCAGTTGTGACTGAACCTGCTCCAACCTGAATGATTCCTCTGCACCTCTAGGTGTAGCTTCCAAGGGCATCGTGATCTTGACTTCCTCTGCGTGAGTTGTCACCTTTTGTTGGGTGAGAGGGAATCAAATATGTGGGAGTAACCCCGCAATGAACCATTCTCTATGTTGCATATCCTAGATTTAGAACATCATCCTATCCAACAATATTTTAAACCTCTGGTCATAGTCCTAAACGATTTCTCCTTCCTTTTGTTTGATATTCCTGATTTCAGTAATGTATTGGGATTATGAATTAGGCTTCTAAAAATCCCTAAGCATATCCTTCTTAATATCATCCAGGGACCATACCTGTCCCACTGGAAAAATA
>JZKD02S1146840.1:738290-767391 GCA_000966675.3 Picea glauca | reverse complement strand
AGATATCTTTGAATCTTTACTATCTCATCCTTGAGAAGGAGACATACTTCAACAATTCTAAAAATCTCCTTTCATACTCATCAATGGTCATGCTTCCTAGTTTGAGTTCAATGAACTCTTTCATCTTTTGTCATAATACCTCTTGGTTAATTATTTCTCCTCAAAATGATTCTTGAATTCCTTTCATGTAATATTCTTCTCTCTTATGTGATTCACTTGCACAAGATGATCCCACCACATGGTTGCCTTTCCTTTCAACTGGTAGATATAAATTCTTCCCTCTGCATGAGAGGAATAGTTATGCAATTGGAAGTACTTCCTCATGCCTTGCAACCATGTCTCAACATCTTCATCCTTCTTGTGTTCACCATCAAAATAAGGAGGCTTGATTTTGGTCATTTCGCCTTTCAATTCATCCACCCCATAGCTCTTATGCTTTCTGGAAGGGGATGGACTTGATCTAATATGTGCTCCCTTATTGAAATTTCTTTGGGAGTGATGGTTATGTCTTCTATCACTCATTGATCTTCTTTTTCCCTCAAAGGTCTCATGGCTTGCTAATTTGCTAGGGCCACTCTCCTTATCCAAATTATTTTCAATTATGTCTAGGATTTTCATTAACTTCATATTGAAGTCTTCCTGCTGCTCTTTGGATTTCATAATCCTTTCATTATTAGCCTTGTGGATCTGGACATCTTTTTGCAATTGTTTTATGGTCTCAACCATATTTATGTTATCATCCTTTTCTTCTCCATGTCCATTGGAGTTTGTTCCTTCCATACCCAACTGGACATCCATCCCTCTGATTTCATATTATTGATTGTAAGCCTCTTGTGCATCAAACATATCTCTGACTTTGTGATAACTCTGTTCCATTCTGGAAGTTGTAATTCTGTAAAAGTTTGCATCCAACAGAACTTTGTCAGTCTAACTGTTCTCAACAATTCATTAAAACATGAACCATTTTGATTCATTAATATATTAGAGTTATTTTCTACTGATTTCATGAGAAATTGACTATTCAGATCCAATTTCCGGGTGAAAAAATATCTTCTATTATTCAATACCTTTCCAATGCATGATTCCATGCTCAATTCTGAGTTTTGAGTAAGAAGTTATAAATACTTGAACAAATGTATTTTTGGGGTTGCAATCCCTGTACATGGATTCTTCCATATTAGAGTAAAATTGGCTCTTAGATTCGTACTATATCATATCTTTAGGTTTATATGCCTTCTTTACTTCTTTAGGTGTAGGTCCTTACAAATTAAAAATTTCATGGGATCCTTCTCTAAGCCCTTCTCTGTTTTCAAAAACAATTTTCGGGCACTAGCCCTTTTTCTTTGGCTCCCAGAATGCATCTGACCATGGTTGTGACTGAGTGCTGGTAGCAAGGCACTTATATTGTTCTTTGGGCCTTCGAGGATCCATAAATTCGATTTTCATATGTTTTCCTTACACCTCACCTCATTTCCTCCGAACGTCGAAATGGTGAATCTTTCAAACAACCGCTTCTTCAGAGCTTTGAAGCTATGACACTTTAGAGATTTGGGCTTCAGAAGATATGCCTTCATTACAATCCATTTCCTTCAAATTAAAAATATATGAATACTCAAATAATATATTGATCGAATATCCTCGTTCACTGCTTATATCTACAGTCAATAGGAGCTCTGAGACTCCACGATTTGGGAGTTCTGAGGCTCTAATTTTGTGTTGCCTCCCGAATTGTCGAATTGGTCAACTCACAAAAATAATAAACAGAACGTGCCTTCTCATTAACCAATGGCCATGATCAACTCTGGGAATCCAATCTTCAGAGCCTTCCAAAGGACTTCTCTACAAATTTCCTAGAGTGCTGACTCATCGAAGATTCTCTCTCTTTCCTCCATGTATCATATTTTGATCAACGATCGAGATTAAATCTGACCTTCAGGATTTCATGACTCAAAAAACCATACAACTCAAATCCTCTGGAGTACGAAGTCTCTGGACCTTGGGATATAGCACCATGCGTCCTCTATGATCAATCGTTCAGGCCTCCAGAAGTCCTTGACCTCAATTTTTTATGTCTTGAATCCTCCATAGTGCCAAGTCTCCAGACTACAGGATATATTGCCATGTGTCCTCTCATGATCAATGGTGAGGATTTAATCCTCTCTTTGTAGCATCAGGGGTTTCACCTTCATCACACCTCATTCCTTCTTAATTTTTAATTGGTGAACTCCCAGGGTCCACTTAGTACTGCAAACCCAGGGTTCTATGTGTCAGAAACAAGGGGGGACACATGGCCTCACCGTCGAGTGACATGTTTCATGTCACAATTGGAACCTAAGGTCAGTAAAAGGTACAAAAACAAGTGATACGTGGAAGAATTATTGTAGGTCCACATCACCCTAGGTGAAATCATCATGCCACATCATATCCAATGCTTCAAGACTTTGGAGCTCTGGGACTTTGGATAACTTCACATTTGCAAACCCCAAAACTCCCGAACTCAAAATTTATGAACACTTACACATCACCCCCGATTATGTCATCATGTCATGTCACTTTGGTGCTCTAGGACTTCATGGACATCTTCCTCTCGTGAAACCACAAACCATTTCCTCCAGAGTGCCAAATTGTCAAATTTCCAGACACTTGATAATCCGTTAACATGGTTCTGGACTTTGGTACTTCAGGGCTTCGGGATAATTCCCCACACTACACCATAAATTCCCTGAATGGTAAATGTATGAATAGGTAAATCTACTGACATGTGTCTTCATACATGAATGGTCCATATTCACTCCAGAGTTCTAGACTTCAAGACTTCGGGGGAAGTCCATTATGCGCATCTTTCCACCAATTTCCTTGAACTCCCCAACCACCGAACTACCTGATAAATCCAACTACTCTCATCCTCTCGAATTATCTATGGTTGAGATTCACTACGGGAATTCAGAGCTTTGTGCTTCGACTCCTTTCTTAAAAAAAACTTAAAAACTCATGAAAGTAACGAATTCTGAAGGACTTGATGGTTAATTGTTGTGCACCTTCTCCAGATATGACGGTTTTGAGGAATCTTTCTTCCCCTGCATAGATCCTACAGATAAAATTTAATATCGTGGTTATCAACCATGATTGTTGTGATAAATTCTCTACCACTCCTCTTGAGCTTTCCATTAAAACCCAGGTGCTCTCAGTGCCCCTCTGACACTCTGTACATCAAATCCCTGTGGAATTTTGACTCCAAATTCCACATTTGTGGCCCATCCAGGTTCAATTTTGAAACCATGGTCTTTGATACCAATTTTTAGCATCCCCCAACCATCCAGGGTGGTCATGCCACCGAAAAAATTTCATATGCAGAAAATATCATACTTAATACATTAAAAATAAGCATCTACGTTCTGTTACGTACAAAGAATTATGCAGAAAAATACAACAAATAAACAAAGGTGTAACATACAACATGTGATTAAGCATATATAAGTTAGTGGCACACTACTTCAAAAGAAACTTCTTTTTTCAAGCTTTGATACCAATTTGTATCACCCCCAACCCTTTTTTGGGAAATGTGACTTGAAATAAATACAAAACAAAACTTCTCACTCTGTTCTGATAATCAAACCCTCCATACTCAGGCATAGACCTACTGGGCTATGGAAGACAAATATCATTGCACAACATCATACATATAAACTTAAACAATTAATATGCATTCTACTAATACACAAATTAAATGCAGAAATAATAGTAAAGCCTACACATACAACATATATAGGCAATACTCATAAATATTGGACATGTACAAGTACTCAGCATGTAAATGAACATAGAAATGTTACTTGTTTTTTATAGATTACCACCAACTATGTGCAGACCTTCCATGAACCTCCCAGCCTTAGACCATGCTTCTCATCACTCTCAGCAATGGGTCACCTCCTAGCTGGGACTAAAATCTACCTAGGGTAAAAGGAATCCTAGGCTAGGATGAGACTACGAAAAATTGCATAATGAAACAAGAAGGATTCCCTCCCAGGAGACTACTTACGCCCATCTCTCATAGACTCTCATTCCTCACATGCATGTCCCACCCCGGGAATATGCACCTTCACTATTCCATAGTCCATTGACTACTCCACATCCCTTCCAGGGCTTCAACAATAGGCCAAATCAGGAATTCTCAAAGATCTGTAGAATTTGTTGGACTCCCTCTAGGAGAAATCACTTCCCCAACAATATTTATCACTTGGAGAGAGTTTCTCATAAGCCCGACAACCTACCTCTTAAATCCACAGGCCTGACAACCTACCTCTTCAAAAAAACAAGCCTCACAACCTACTTCTTTTGTCCAGCTCCTAAGTCAAATGGGTAACCACAATAGAAAAATCGGGTATGGGTTCTGGTAATGACAACAAGCCACACCAATCCAGAGAAAAACGTGGGTAGAAACAACAAAATGTCTAGTGCATGTTATGGTTAAGGCATTGCGCAATTGTGTTGTTCCTCATAGGAAAAACAGGCTAGCTTCATGGGTTTGCAGGTTTCATAGGTTGCATAGGTCCACGATGGAGGTCATGGATCAACTCGTGAGTGTGTGAGTGCATGGGAAGAATGGAAAGAGTGGAAAGAATGGAAACTGAACCCCCACAATGACATATTTTCCCCCATAAAACTGCATGTTCCTAGGTTGACACATGGCTCTCTTGGGAGCTCGTTCCTCTCCCCAAAGGAACTTAGGATAATAGGGATTATTTCCCAAACCCTAGTATTTTAGGAAAATACATTAAAATATTCCCTTGGGGTTAATCCCTCAATCTTAGCCCTTTTTCCCAGAAGCTCAACCCCATCCCTTTCCCTACCAAGTGGATTTTAGTCCCCCATAACTCTTTCTTTGTGGTTGGTCTACACACAACGATGTAATTATATTAATGATGTGAGTATTTACATATACAAAATCAAGCTCCCTAGCCTTCAACATCTAGGCTCTTCAGCCTAATAAACACATAAGCATCCTAGACTATAAAAACTTAGCTCACCTACCTATAAACATCATTACAATTTAGTAGGGGCTCAGCCTTGGGGTATTACAATGTCATATTTCACTAAATTTGAAGTAAAGTATATTTTGTGCACCATTTGGAATTTTTTTGGGCCATGTGGTATGTAGGTATGGCTTATTAGTGGATCTGGCTAAGATTACAATGATTTTGGACTTACAACCACCCACCTCAGACATACAGTTGATATAAACCTTAGGTTACACATGATATTACATGAAATTCATTAAGGGCTATGCACATATTACAACACCTATGTATAAGTTGTTGAAGAAGGAAGATAAGTTCCAGTGGAATGAGGATTTCTAGAAGGGTTTGGTTACATTGAAGCAAAAATTAGTGACTTCATTTATTTTGATCTTCCCAGATTGAAAGAAGGAGTTCCATGTACATGTGGATGCATTTTACATAACTTTAGGTGCAGTACTATCTCAACCAGGGGAAGGAGACATACACCACCCAATTTCTTTTGCAAGAAGGAAACTGTCAATAGAAGAAAAGAATTATACGACCATAGAATGAGAAGGATTTTCAATGGTATATGCATTGCATAAGTTTAGACATTATTTATTGGGTTCTCATTTTAAGATGTATACATACCATTCTACACTATATTGCTTAGTGAACAAGCCAGTTTTGGGGGAGAGAATATGCAGGTGGTTACTGATATTCCAAGAATATGATTTTGAGGTTGTTGTAAAACCAGGGAAGTTGAATGTAGGACTAGATCATCTATCATGCATACTATCAGGAGAATATGCAGAGAATCTAGATGACATCTTTTCAGATGCATAATTATTTGCAGTTAAAATGGTGGACAAATACTTCACAAACATTGTGAAATTTCTAAGTACAGGAATAGCCCCATCATACATGACAATTGTGCAGAAGAAATAATTAGTAGTCAAAGAAACAAACTATTAGCTCATTGTAGGGAACTTATACAAGTTAGGTGCAGATGGAATATTGAGATGATGTGTGTTAGAGAATGAAAGGCCTATGATACTCATAGAAGCACACAAAGGGATTGCAGAAGGACACTATGTAGAAAAATAAACTACAAAAAATATTTTTTGTGTAGGCTCTAGTGACCCACTCCATAAGGATGCTAAAGAATAATGTCAGGCATGCGATGTATGTCAAAAAGAGGTAAATCCATCCAGGATATATGAGATGCCTTTAAAACCACAAGATACATTAAAATCGTTTGATAAATGGGAAATATACTTTGTTGGACCAATAAGCCCATCAACAATAATATCGAAAGATAGGTACATAATCACTGTGATAGAGTATTTGACCAGATGGGTAGAAGCAACAATACTCATAGACTGCACTGTGGAGACGGTTGCATAGTTTCTATTTGAGAATGTAGTCACATGATTTGGATGCTCATGCATTCTACTCAGTGACCAAGTAACACATTTCTTGAATAGGAGCATTGCAACATTGACTAAGAAATTTCAAATTCATCATCACAGGAGCACGCCATATCACCCTCAAGCCAATGGGATAGTATAATATTTTAATAATATTCTGGATAATGATTTGACAAATATATGCAATGTAGGAAGCTATCATTCGGACTTAAGGGCTCCTATAGTATTATGGGCATACAATACTATAAGAAATAATTTGACATGCTAGACACCTTTTAGGTTGGTTTATGGCCAAGAAGCAATGATGTTGATGGAGTTGATTGTGCCTAGACTATGCATTGCAATGATTACTAATATTTTGGACTCTGACGCAGTAGAGGAGAGATTGTCACAATTGGTACAACTTGAGGAAGACTTCTTTGTCATAGGGTTCCATCAACAAGTTCAGAAGGCGAGACAGAAAACACGTCATGATAGACACATTAAACATAAAAAAATTCAAGTGGGAGACTTAGTATTACTCTACGATAGTAAGTTCATGTAGCACCCAGGAAAGTTTTGAATGCATTGGTTAGGACCATATGTGATTCAACATGTGACAGAAGCAGGTGTTGTATAGTTGGAAACCTTGAATGGAGAAGCTATGGGAGGCATGGTGAATGGAATTCAACTGAAACTCTATAGAGATAGTCGACCATATATGCATTAATATGAGTTGTGCAAAAACACATGTATCATAGTAGTTGTACTATAGTAGGGAGGTAAAATACAGAAAAACAAACAAAAAGTAGAAAAAGGAAGAAAACAAACAAAAAGTAGAAAAAGGAAGAAAACAAATAAAAATGGGAAAAACAAGAAGAAATACAAAGGTAGACAAGAAGAATTATTACGTAGAAAAAGGGAGCATTGAAAAAATAACAGAAGAAACGCAGAGGCAACTAAGTGCGCACAAAAGTTAAGCATGAGACATGATCATCTAAGGAATTAAAGTAGAAAAATGATAGTTAAAAATAAATAATGATGAAATTTCCTAGGGACATGTATTCAAAAATATAAGGCACCATTGAGGATCGCGACAGACTGGAAAATAGACATAATTGGCATGAGTGGCTAGGGATGAGCCACATGTGAGTGTTGGGGTCCTGTTAAACAGGCATTTTGGATACAATTTTGAGGAAAATCCTAAGTATGTAGGATATGCACAACAACATAAGAAAGAAGAGAGGGTAGGAGCAAAGTGCGTAGTGAAGGTGAATTGAGGATTGAAGTGTGCAATAAAATCATACTTGGCATAGAATAAAGAAATATAATAAATCATGAATATAAAGTCAATGAAAAGGAAGGACAACATTTCGGCATGCAAAATATGAGAGATGCGAAAAAGTAGGAAGAACAAAAGAGGACACGGAAAAAGCATCATGAAGACACAAAAGATGGAAAAGAATGCCCGAACAATAAGTCAACATGAGATGTAATGAGTTAGAATGAGTTGTAATTGGGTTTTAGGGATAAGAAAGTAGTGTTTTGATCCCTAGATTCCATGTATAAATATGTAATGGGTCAGGTAGAATAGGTGGTTAACACTAAGTGGAGAAAGGGTCGAATGTTGAAGGTTGGAGCATAACTAATGTATTGTTGAGAGTGAGAGAATAGACTGAGGATGAGAGAGAGTCTATGTCTGAAGGTTTAGGGAGAGTTGTAGAGAGAGACTTGCACTACAGAGAAGTTAGGTAGAAAAGAGAAGTACATGATGATGTATCTATTGTAAGCATAGTGCGCAAGCACATAATGATTACATAAATCATAATAAAGAATCCAACCATTGTGGATGTAGCCCAAGGAGTGGGTGAACCACATTAAATTTGTGTATCTATGTGTGTGATTCATGTGATTGTTTATGAATAGTAGGTTCATGCATGTCAGAATAGATTTATTTACTATATGATTACTGTGAATTAGTTATGGATGTTATGGAGAATGATTTATGTTTCAATTTGGGTTACGATGTTACTGCATAAAATAAATCACTAAGTAATCAAGGAATTACAGACATGGGATAATGCACACAATGTAGATGAGTAAGAATGAATATGATAATTTCCTCGCATCCCATCATTCTTGCAGAAACTTGGTTCCTCCATCCCCAATAGATGTCCCATGTGAGAATTCACTTGCATGCAGGTGATGCTGAAAGGGTCAGTGCCTGAATGGTTTTGTTGGTTAGAAAACATGAACCTAGGATCTTATAACCACACACCAAAACTACATGATTTGGAAGGATAGGGCACTCATCTTGGTGATGCCCCTCATAATGACATGTAGTAGACAATACATGTTCACACAATACTTTAGTCTTAGCCATATCTTATTGTTGTAACATTACGTTGACCAGTTGTGACTGAACCTGCTCCAACCTGAATGATTCCTCTGCACCTCTAGGTGTAGCTTCCAAGGGCATCGTGATCTTGACTTCCTCTGCGTGAGTTGTCACCTTTTGTTGGGTGAGAGGGAATCAAATATGTGGGAGTAACCCCGCAATGAACCATTCTCTATGTTGCATATCCTAGATTTAGAACATCATCCTATCCAACAATATTTTAAACCTCTGGTCATAGTCCTAAACGATTTCTCCTTCCTTTTGTTTGATATTCCTGATTTCAGTAATGTATTGGGATTATGAATTAGGCTTCTAAAAATCCCTAAGCATATCCTTCTTAATATCATCCAGGGACCATACCTGTCCCACTGGAAAAATAACCTTGTATTTCATGTACCATGTCAGGGCTTTATCCCTGAACATAGTCTCTGCTTGCACGATCTTAGTTGTGTTGTCTATAACTCTATTTACATACGAGATTTCTTCACAAGTGAAACAATGTTTCTCTGGATCATCCTTACCCGTTCCATGTAACATGAGAAACCTAAATGAACTGTCTTGATTCACCATCTTTGAAATAGATCTAGTTCATGTTCTCTAACTTCTATTGGCTTGACATTTACACACCACTATCACTTGGGGTAACGTATTGTTGACTTCACCTTCTTCTTCACTTGTCTCGTCACTTATTTATTATTCTCTTTCTTCGAATCCAATATCTTCATTAGCTATTTTGTTTTCTTCTTGATTAAAATTTTTCAAAAGGGGTGGTACAAAGGGGGGGTACGTACATCTTATTTTGAAACTTCTCATGAGATGACCCAAAGAGCTATCTACCTGTAGTCGTGCAAGACCATCCACTACTGTCAATTCATCTCCCCCACCATTAAGGGATCCTCCATCTTCCTCTTTTTATGGTGCACCAACATTTTGTGCCCTTCCTTCCTATCTTAGTTGGCACCACAAATGCACACTCTATCTTTTGGGCTGAACTATGCAGTAAAAATATGCGTGTTCTCTCCCAGTATGATCTTTGTACTTACACCTTGTGCATAATTTCTCTCTCGAATCATCACACTACTACTATGTGTGACTGTATATTTTAACCTTGTACAATACTTACTGCAAACATATTTTCAGTAAAAGAACAAAAAATATACAATGGCAAATACAAACATTACATAGAGATTTTTCCCCTGGAAACCCAAACCGAGAAAACCAATATATTATATATTCATTCATAGTGATACATTGTTTACAACAAAATATACATATAGGATCCCCGTGGCATCCAAAACCCTAACCTAATCACTTGTATTAGTCAACAACCCTAATCCCTTAACCGGAAATAGAAAACCATCTGCAAAGAAACCATGTGTCGAAAAAGCACCTAAATATGTGACACATTTCCCAAGGTAGTTTTTTTTTCTCGGGGGATCTACCCCCCAACCCCCGCATGGGGGGATTCACCCCCCAAGGACTCATGCAAAGAATATAACACATAACCAACAATGACATCCTCTCTTTATATCATTGCACCTCTTCTCTACACTTCATATTCTTCTAGGGTTGCGACACTTCGTAATAGACAAGGTGTATGATATTTGTCACCTAGGTCCATGTTAGTATCACTACTAGTATCCCTACTGGACACCATATCCTCTATGGCATTCCTCTTCGTGGGCCTATCCTCGTTTATGCTCCACTTTGTCACAACATACACTCCTGCAATACTAATTTGTGCAGTTTATTTTCTCTTTATCTTGGATCCAACCACTTGTCACACACTCTTGGCTAATTATTTTCCACCTTTATTCTATGATCTTATTTTTATCTCAACTCTTCTTGCATATCTGTCAGATTTTTTTATCATGTTCTCTTCTGGTTCCATTCCACACATCACCTCATCTCAACAACTTCTTGGATCCTCCTCAATGGATCCATCTTTTGTCTCCTTTTCCCTGACATTTTCCAAATCCCACCCCCCACGGCATGAGGGGTTTTACTCAACCATTCTATCAATCTTCATGTGCATAATCCTTCTCTCTATGAACAACATATTGATCCAAAGTGGAATCTCTTCTAGCATCCACTTCCTTGGACCTTCACTGAAATAATCACTATATTCTTCAACAAACTCAATAATGTATCCTTCCTTCACTCGAGTGAACCAAAAATCAATATCTTGATTCCACTTGTTATATAACACCTTCAAGCTATCAATCATGGCTTGATGCCAAACTATTAGCTCTAATGGAAACATAACCAAATTGATAACAACTTGACTCTTTATGCATTGATGTAATAGAAAAGGAAATTCCTTGAAGAAGAGCTCATGCATATTCAAGTAAGGATATTTTCCTTTGCATTGCTTCATGTTCACCCTCAATCCTTGTGTCGCACAAAAAACTCATCTTCTTTCGCTTCTATCCACTATTGAATCTCCTCCTTAGAAGGATTCCATATCATTTTTATTTTCCTTCTTCTATCTCGACAAGACATCAAGTCCCGAAAAATGGAACCATTTGTTGGATGCTTTCAATCCACTTTTGCATGTGTTCTGTCTTTATTAACACTAGGGAGTTTTAAACCCAAGTTTCATCCATATGTTTCCAACAAAAACCTAAAAGAACCAACATGTCAATCCTCGACCAAGGTCGAGGAAGGTCTCACTTGATATGCAAAGAGGATCATAGATACCATAGGGTCTTGTGACAAGGATGAAGGATTAAACACATGAAAAATGACTGCAATTTTCATCCATGTAACTCATGTTTGATAGACTATTAGGACTAAGAATTAAAAAAATACACACACATGTTCAAATCATATATAATAGACATAGAATGAATCAGAACTGTCATATATTTATTATTGGAATAATTCCATCATATCAGAGATATACATTGCGTAGAATAGACAGATATGACAACCATATAAATTCATATATTTTCTATATAAAACCTCAGAATTAAAACATGTTGCAGAATATGACTTTTCTCAAAACTCAAACTTAAAATAGACATGGGATTATATTCTTAGCATTTCCACAATACAACAGGATCAGAGTGAGCTCGATACTGATAGCTAATCAACTAAAAAACTCTAACTCTATTTCTAATGTTAAAGCTTCCATTATATCTTTCTCATTTGGGGAGCTTTGTTTCTTTCTGCTTTGCTCCACTCGTTTGTCTGATACAACTGCTCTGCATGTTTCTGGTTCATTCCAGTGCTCCAAGTATAATTTTTGCATGAAGGGAAATATTAAATTCCTATTGAGTTCATTCTTTGTACAACCCATGTATTTCTATGCTATTGGTAGTAATCATTCAGGAATATTTCCCAATAATTCCTTTCTTGATTCTGGTGGGAATCTTCTTGATTTTCAGTGCAACTAACAAAACTCAGACCAACACATACTTGGTGGTCTTTAATATTGGTGTGATATTGAAAAATTGGTCTGGTGTGCACTCCAAGTCATTCCTCGTGCATTTCCTTAAGTGTGCAGAAAACTATGGAATGAGCACGCACAACTTTGTTTGTGCATGAACAAATAAAATTTAGTTTGCACTCACACAAAACTGAACCCAAAAATTTGGGTACTAACACTCAGTGTGTTGATGGAATAACATTGATTCCCTTACATGAAAACATGTGAAGATATTTTCACTCAATAGGTGGAGTATGATGGTGAAAATGTGATTGATCAATTACTTGAGGTAGACAAGTCTTCTTAAGTATGACGAATTGTCTTAATTTTATCCAATTTTGCTTAAAATAACATTTTAATATGTTTAGTCAATAAAGTTTAATAAATAAAGAAATTGACCAAGGAACAAGGGTTGATGGTTTTGAAAAGAAATTTTGAGTTAAAATGAGAATTATTTTGAAGCATAATTCAGAAGCTTAAAATGAGCCAAGGAAATATTTTTAACAAATTTGTGTGTATTTCATCATTGTGGATTATTTTGCAACTAGTTAAATGTTATAGGCATTTAGTAAGAATTTCAATATTTTTAAGCTATCTTATTTGGTTCAATAATTTCTAGACAATTTTGGTAAATGGTTATTTCTTAACAAGTTAACCATATTCCCTGTTAATTGGATGTCATAGAACTATTTCTTTTTGTTTTGTTTCATAATTTATCATTTTATTATGTTAACTAGTTATTGTTTTCTTGGGTAATACTTGAAAAATAGTAAATTCCCATAGTATTATTGCTTCAAGAATTTTAAATTCAGATAGTATTCACTCACCATTAGTAAAGTTTATCCTTAGCATAGATTTATATGAACCATTTTAGTTACTTTCCTTTCTTTGTAGTGGATAGTTATAAAATCACAAAATCATAAAAGGAACAAAAAGAACTAAATTAAACAACTTTTAAATCCCATTGAATGGTTGTTGAACCATTAACCTAGAGGATTATTCCATACCAAATAGGGAGGAGTCTAATTGGGCCCCATCATTGGGTTTAATCCCTACTAATGAGCATTGTGAATCCAACCCCTCAACATATTGCAATATCATAAAAAGGGGTGCACTTCCATGAACTTAGAGTAAGGACCCAATAAAAAATAAATCACAATGGGGTATCCTAGGGGTCAAAAAATATGATATTGTCTTGTACATCCATAGACACTGAGAAGGGAAACACTTTAATCACCACTTTTTTCTACACTAATGAGTTTAAAAATATTGGTTGAGTTGAGGTTTATCCCAAATGTCTTCCATGAGGTAATGAAATCCCCTTTGGTGAGTTTTTTTATGAAATTCCTTCTGCTAAATGTAAAAATATGTTTCTAATAGTCTGAGGTGTCAGAGTTTGATAGGGTATTTTTTTGGAATTTTTTCTCAAAATATGCGAATAGGGATTGGGTTAGGTAATTATAGGAAGTACTTGGGTCGGTCTAGATAGCTACTAGAATATAAATAATAAGATATTTTTAGTTTTTCATTAAGGAAGACAAACATATCATGGAGGTGGTTATGTAGGGCCCTTTGACGTATTGTAAAACCATTTTTTTATTATCTTATTGATATGTATATTATTTTATCTAATGAGTCTACCCAGTTGCTTGTCTTCAATAAGTTGGGTTACTAGGCCGTTCAATGTGCTTGTGGGATTTCTTGGAATTCATCATGGCCTCCATTGGTTGGTTTATCTACCATGATCCCAAACATTTTTTTATCCTACACACTCAAAAACATATTTGGCTTCAATTCAACATGTCCCAGAACCTTAAAAACAACTATTTATAAATAAGGTCATTAGGAAGCATGCTAGGTATATTAACCTTCCATATCACTTAATTTTGATGCCAAATCCCTAATTGTAGGATTAGTTATTGTCCACTTATATACAAATATGATTCCTCAATTACTCCCTAATGGTATACATGTATTAACAAATGCAAAAGGCATTGGATTGTGTTGACGGTGGTGAATGGATTCAAGTGACAAGCAAGGGTAGCAAGAGAAATGTGGAACCCAATATTTTAGCTAAAGGAATAAGTAGTTCTACACAAATACCCTCCAATTTTACCACTTTAATCATGAGGAAGGACCCCACTAGCTCTTATCAAGCCACAAAACCCCATGGGATGGTGGCCATGGGTCCCATTCTCCCCCAATGAGGATAAACAAGAATCCTTAAACCAAACTAGATGGTAAAAAAAAATTCCAAAAACAAATACCTTAGATGTTAAGGTTACACATGCATTGAATAAGAAGCAACTTATATCCTCAAACTATTATCAAGGTCTCAATGGAAGTAATGGAGAGGATATGGAAATGATACTTGAAATTTACTATGAAATACATGTCATAGAACATATGAGGTCTTATTGACCTAGTCGATAATTCCATGGTTAAAAGAGTTTGTTCAATAGTTTATGAGTTGGATGTATTTGTTTCTATAAGAAGTTAAATTGACTAGGTTTTCCTTAACCTTTAATTTACATTCTATTCATACTAAGCACATTTATTTTCAATACCTATCATGAAAACAAGTTTAGTGGAGTGGTTATGATCATCTCCATGAAATGTGTTTCAAACATTATTGACCAAGGCCATGAACCAACCAACTCAATAGTGTGGGTCCTCCTTAACTTAGAGAGTTCATTTTTAGGACTATCCAATTTGTAATCTTGATTGATGTTATTCTAGATTTGAGCTATGGGGATTGTTTTACAAAATACGTCCTTGAGGTAGGCTATATTTTGTGTAGATATTTAAAAAAACTAGAGTCCCAAGATGGAAAATCGAAAACCAACCTATGCATATGTCACATAGATAACATGTAGGCTAGAATGAACTCAAATATAGAGATGGAATGCATGATATTAACAAGTATCAAATATATTATTCCCCCAATATATGGTTTACTTAGTCAGAGTTTATGGTTAGCAATGACTAAGTTTTGAAATAGATAGAAAAATCCATACTTTATCACCAAAAGATTTTCTTTATTAGCTATGAGTGTAGGTTAATAGTAAAAGTGTTACGGAAGAAAAATCTTTATCATCACCATCCCATTACTTTATCAATATCAAGGGAACAAACAAATCTAGGATGACTTTAACTAGATACCTCTTCAATTTTCCTCATCTTCAACATGCATCTTATATTCTGGACATTCTTTAGATATAGAAAATGTTTGCTCAATGTTGAAGAGAACTTGGGTGGCTTAACTAGTAGAATGATGTGATAGGTCAAATAATGGATTTTCTTAGATGGCTTACATAGAAGTTGGAAGAAACCTAATTCTATCCAAACAAAGAATCCAAGGAAAAATTCAAAAAGGAATTTTTTCATATTTAAATAATTCCATTGGAATCTACTCTCAAGATCAGGTGGCAAAGTTGCGATGCTATTTGAAGGTGGATGAAATTCAACACAATTAAGTGCCTAGATTTAGTTAATAGTTTTTCTCACTATAGGGGACCAACCTATGATGTTTTCTTTTAAACTCTATATTTGATTTTTTTCACTATAGGGAACCAACCTGTGATTTTTTTAAACTCTATATTTTAAGGAATCCTCTAAGAATATCCATGCACTCAAAATGGATTATGAAAGTGTTACCAATATTCAAGACATCAAGTAAGAATTTGTGACACAATATTGCACTATTTTCCAGTCTTAGTGTATTATCGATGCATGAAAATTGGCCATGCCAACATGCATTAAACTTGTCTTGGTGAAGGTCTCTCCTAATTAGAAAATAGTACCTAGAAAAAAATTGATTGTGGCTAAGTTAAAAAAAAAATCCCTAATTGTGATGGTCAATGATAAGTATCAAGGAATTGATGGGTTTCTATGTGAAATATACAAAGCCACCAAGGTTTGTGTTGGATCTAAAGTTCTCCACCTCTACAATGAAGCTATGTGGGAAAATTATACAGGGGCCATCATTAACAAAAGTTTTATCAAGTTTATCCCCCAAGTTGGGGACTCTAAACTCATTACTAGTCAGTTATAAATTGCCAGACTCAATGTATCCTACAAGATCTTGGCTAAAACCTTAAATCTAAAAATTAGGTATATTCTATCCTATATTACTAGATCAAAACAAATCTTGTTTATATGGGGTATTGTGATCTCAAATAATGTAAGTGTAGTCTAGAAAGGGATGAAATGGGATTATTTTTTAGGGTTTAAAGAACTCTCCATAAAGTTTGACTTTGATAAGTCTTATGACCAAATGGAATGGAACTTTATTTTGGATATGCTTCAAGCCCTAGGTTTCAACTCGGGGTATATGCGAGTTGTTGAGACCCTTTTTGTTGATCCTATCAATCCCGAGGGTGTTGGGATCTTCTTCTCAATCAATCAAGGTTTTCCTTTAACCCTTTCTCTCTATGTTATCATTGTTGAAGCTTTAGGTTACTTACTCCACCACATAACTACTCATGCATTTATTCAAGGAATTACAATTCTTCTTCGCATGCTACACCATTACCAATTATAGAATTAATATCTAAAGGGAGACAAATACTAGTTACATTGTTAAGGGCACTTCATGGATGGTTTCTTTATCACTATTTTAAAGAATAGAAAATCCATGGAGAAAATGGTGGGATTCATTTAGATTTTCAATGAATTGTTGTGCTATAAACTTTAGTAATATAAAAACTAGTTGCTATAATTTTTCCTAGGAAACTTCTCATGAGAGGTTATTAATTCAATGTTGTTCATGGCTTCAACTTGGTTAAATGTTTAACTTTTTGGGTATCCATTTTTTTTTTCAGGAATTTCCAAAATTCTTATGGGATGTTGTTCTTTAGATGATTTTTAGGAAGGTAGACAAGTGGGTTTATCATCCTTTATCCTTGGAAACGAGATTCCAAATTTTCTCTAGATTCCTTGTTGAAACTCATGTCAATTATTCATCATAATGGGTCTGTTATAATGTATCCTAACAATAGTCGGAGAAACTATTATCAAAATTTCTTTGGCTTGACTCGTAGGGGAAAAATGGACTTCATTTTATTAACTATGTATTGTGTTTCACTTAATGAATTATGGGGGGGAGGGGGTGAGGATAATAAACTCTTCCTATTAATCTTGGGTTGTCTATGCCAAGTGGTTTATAATATCAATGGATGGAAATGAAAGCTATAATGTTTTGTTGCATAACTATATTTGTTAGGGATCTTCATCATGGAGAAAAGATAGCCAAAGATTAATATCAAATGTTGTTTCTTACTCTTTACAAAGTTAATATCTAGGGCATTGAGGTAGCCTAGAGAATTTGGAAACCATGGGAATCGATTAGAGGAGGGTAGAGTTGGTAGGGGGAATCCATGTGCATTTACCTTTCCTTCAATGAACACTACCTTTGGTGGCCATACTTGGTTTGTTTTGAAGGAAAATACTTAGCAAATCCCTTGTGGATTTTATCCAATTGACATTTTAATAAGGGTATATCTCATGTCATATACCTTTATGATAATAGGGTTTATTATTGGAACCCATGGCTAGCTCTCCGAGGTAAACTTAGGCTTGTGATATGTGACAAAGCTATAATTTAAAAAGTGTCAAACCTAATTATGGAGTACCTATTTCAAAACATGGGTATTGTTATCCCAACAATGTGGTAGAAGGACTAGAAACATAATGTCTCTAAGCCTTTTAACAAATATAAAGTGATAAATGGGTATAGATTGCTTAGTGTTCAGGATAAGATTAATTCTAAGATAATAAGCTCTAGAGGATTCCTTCTTGACCCTTTAAGTGGCTAGTTAGGATACATTCAATGAGGAAACTTTTCATTGAGCTTAAGAAGGTTATTTTTATTGGTATTCACTATTAGATAGCTTTCCATTTGGCCATTTCTTAGAGTATTTGGGAATTTATCAACCCAAATTCCCATTATATAACAAAAATAAAATTGTAAAGCATATTTTTTTGGATCTATGCATATGCCAAACCATATCGAGCTTGGGTATCTAATGTGTGTGCTTAGTTCCTCCCTTGGGATGCTACCTAGCATTCTACTATCCTTTCTGACCAATTCCCATGGGTTTTAATTCTTCATGTAGCATGGAAAATTATTAGAATAGAGATGTCATTTTTTATCTTGAAAAATTAAATGAATGTGTCTTTAAAAATGCACAGTTCACCTGTTTCACTTAGTATGATGCCACTCTAATTTGTGCCAATTTACAAATGAAAATTCACATTTAGGTTGGTAAAGTCTAGCAAGACCTAGTGCCTTTCTAGTAGTTGTTGGAGTTCCATGGCTCATCCACTTTCACCATGAGATAGTGTCCCTCTGAATTTCATTCCCTCATCTTAATCAACTCATTTGCATTGATCTAGCAGTAGGCCAACCCACAACATGGATCACCTAGTTTGGGAGTGCAACAAATGATAGATTTGGATCCCCATCCAAGAAAACCATAATTGCTCACATGCTCATGGGTCCTTAAAATAAAAGTTCTCTTTTCTCCAAATTGGATTTGAATAGTTTGATGGAGAAGTCACTAGAACCATAGGTAGAAAATGAATTAGATACCCCCAACTTACTAATTATCCACTATTTATTTGGTGGGTCAAAACTTTGATGATCACAACCCACCACCTAAACTTAAACTTGGATCTATTATTTATTATGTCCATCTATCCACCACACTTTTCTTTAACTTTAACTTTTCCAACCTTATGTCATATGGTTATGCACTTTGTTATGCCTTTAATAATTGGGTCTTTAATTTTTTATAAACTCGTGGGACAATTAGTTTTTGATAAATCCTTGATGTGAAATTTGATTAATTACAACACACATTTTCTATATATAATTCATAATTATATCATTTATTAATAAAATTTAAAAGAATCATTTTATTCAAAAATATTTTGTTATATATTATTTTAACTTGTATTTTTAACTTATCAAAAAACCTTGTTATTATTATTGAGGAATCATGTTACCTTTTATGTTTTTATAATATGTAAAAAACCTAATCAAAATATACAAATATATTATCCTTATCATACAACATGTTAATTTATCCTTATCATACAACATGTTAATTGTATAAGAGTAGTGATGTTCACAGATAACCTATTGATTGTATAAGAATAATGTGTGTCTATAACTAGATGGAAATAAAATTGCATATATTTATCCATATAAGTAGGAGGTGGACCATTATGAGATAATTGTGAGTATCGAGTGGCGTTGATTACGTGGGATTACAATACTTAGGACATATCCATAAAGAGAAGCAAATAATAGGATAAGGCAGATTTACTCAAATTACTAAAAGATAATACCCTCGCTTTATATTTACTCAAAGTTTGTGATTTATATTTACTCAAAGGTTTTCAAACAATAATGATTACTTGAATATATAAATAAAAAATACCTTGAATTGACACATAAGCTGATTGTAAAGAAATCCTAACTTTGTACGAAGAGTAAACAAACCCAATTATAATGACATTTGTTTTAGTGGAAATTAGTTGTTCATATATGGTGAGATTGACTTCATTAAGACATCTAGTTGTCTAATTGAGGTCTATATCTAGCATTGGTTCATCCTCCTTTTCATCTTCCACGTGTCCATCTCATCTAGGTGTTTCTACATCCTAAAATGATTAGATTGACTATTTGAAAATTGGAGCTTCTCATATATGTATTTTCTTGAAGGTTGGCATTACGTTGTACCCAGGCTTGGATATGGTGCAGTAGGGTAGCCAAGTCGTAGCTATAGTCCTAGGGTAAATTCATTTTTAGGGTACAAATGACAGAGCATTCATGGTACACATGGAGATTTTTAATATGACAAGGTGGAACAACCAAGAGGTGACACAAATGTAGTAAGAAGGATGAAGAAAGGGGTAATAGGGGAAAATGACATGCAATTGGAGATTGTAAGTGACTTAGAGGGCCCTTTAACATAATCAAACTTTTTTATTTAAAAAGGAGTGATGGACTCACGCAGCTTCATGTCATATGTTCCCACGTGTTAACATGTAGGTAGCTTATTGTATTGATAGTGCATTCTAGATAAGACGTAAGAATGCAGATTTGAATAAGACATAACAAGGGTCAAATAGATTTGAATAAGACATAACAAGGGTCAAATTGTTATTGAGTGTAGCATATGGACTAACATAACTTAATGTCATATGTTTCCACGTGTTAACATGTTGGTAGATTATGGTGCATATTTGGATAAGACATAAGAGATATGAATCCAATGTAGATGGAGATATGAATAAGACATAAGAGGGTACAATTATTATTGGGTATAAGACATAAACAACCACTATTTTTTTAATATGTGTAAATTTGAATGAGACAGAGGAGACCCTTTGCTTGAAAATGGATGTATTTGACCTTTACCCCGTGAAACTCAACAGTGAAAGTCATTTGTTGAGAGCCTTAAATTTTTTGGTTATAGATAAGGTGTCTAACTCTTTCCGACTTTTCATTATGAAATGGACTAATTGCATTGCTCTAATAAAAGGGACATAGTACGTTTGTTAAATTACTTACAATGCCTTAACGAGTAAATCAATTAGTTAATGAGTAATTACGAAGTAACAAGTAAATCAATTAGTTAATGATGAGATAGATGAGCCTTTACATGTGTTCTATCTTAAGAAAGAACCTCTAGCTGAGTTAGACATTAAAATGTGGAAGGTCATATAATTATATATTCTTTTGATATGATCTAACTTTAATTACATACATAGCTATATATGAGAACTAGTAGACCAAACAAGGAAAGAAGAATATCCACACCTCATAATCCTAATTTTGAAGAAAATATAGATAAAATGGTTTAGAACATAAAAAACTTCTTAGCATTTCAATTTTATAAGAAGGAATTTCTTCAATTTCTTAGTATGAGTTTATTTTCAAATTAAAATTATAATTATGTTCAAGAATTTACCATCAAATCATTCTTAGCAAACTTAATAATTAATAACAATAGTTTTAACTAAATTGCAATTATGATGTATGGTGTTAGTGAAATTTGTAAAAGTGCTTTGTATAATGTACAAAACATTCCTAAAAAGTGTATTCTACAAGTTTCACAAGTTCTTGTTATAGATCCTTATAAAGTTTGACCATGGTAGCATATATCATTTAAAGCCTCGATTGAAACCCCAATATTTTACTATTGAAACAAAACAAATAATTATTTGATGGTTGTTAGTGAAAATTTGTATTCTTTTTATGATCAGATGAAAATTTTTAACCTTTAAAATAATTAAATTTTAATTTTGATCACGAAATTCTCATCAAAATTATTAAGGAGTTTCTGTCAATTGGACTTTCAATAATATCATAATCAAATTTGAGTAACACACAGAGAAGTCAATTTACTGATATTTCATTTTCAACAGATATCAATTTATACATTTTCATTTAATACACTATACTAAGTGATAAATTTAAATATTAACTAATTTCTAGAAAACCTATTGATCATTGTTGCCACTCTAACCTTGGCCATGTGATCTTCTCCATTATTCATTTTCTTTAGGCTCTCCTATAAATGGATTTGGGAGGGGGCCATCCTTCTCCTCCTTTTGTTGAGGTTGTTGCAGCCACTCTAACCTTAGCCATGTGATCTTCCCCATTATTCATTCTCTTTAGGCTCTCCTAGAAATGGATTTGGGAGGGGGCCATCCTCCCCCTCCTTTTGTTGAGGTTGTTGCATTCCAAGTGTTGGTCGACTCTTTTGGTAATCCATTGCCCAAGCCTCATTCATATTGATTTTCTAATAAAGTAGATCACATTCCCAATGTCAAGTTTCCAGCCTTAGTTCCTTATCACAAAGCTCTAGTCCTTGCTAAAAGAGGACTCATCGAGGAATTTACAGGTATTTGGACCACTCTAAATTCTATGGACACTTGGATGAAAAATAATTGGATGGATCTGATAAAGAAGAGTATCTCGTATTTCTTCTATGGTTAGGGTTTTCATGCTTTTCTTTTTGAGGTAAAAGTCCATACTCATGGGGATGATAGGTATGTGTTGGAATACTGAGAGGAGGGGTGAATCAATATGAGAAATTTTTACCAATTTCAATCACAATATATAAAATTCAAATTTATCAACAGTATTCAATACTTTATCACTTATGCATTCAATATATTATTGCATCATAAAAGGTATCATTCATCAATGCATAATAAACAACCACAGATACATAATACACCATAGTTTACATGGAAATAGAAATGGAAGAAAACCACATAATGCTTTCTTATATATATCAAGAATACATTCATACGAAGAACCAAATTCCTAATTCTCCAACACCAACTGGAATGAGACTCCAACCCCCTATTTACAGGATCCAACTTGAAGGAAGCTACAACTCCCTAAATTCTCCAGCTACAACTGCAAAGAGGCTACAAACACCTGATTTACAGGCTACAACCTGAAGGAAGCTCCAACTCCATCTATTCTCTGGCTCAACCTAGAAGGAGGCTATGACCCCCTAATTTATAGGATCAAACTTGAAGGAAGCTCCAACTCCCTTAGTTCTCTAGCACCAAACGAAAGGAAGTTACAACCCCCTTTCATTGCCCCATCCTACCACCCTAAAATATAAGTGTAGACTCAACCTATCACTACCATTGATATTGTCACTGCCACTATCTCATAAACCTGTAATCAACTTATCATCCAACATGTCACTGTCACTGTCACATCAACCTATAACTATCATTGTCATGTCAACCTAAAACTGATGATCAACCAATCATCCAACATGTCACTGTCACTGTCACTAATATACCATTATCAACCAACTATAACTAGATCCACTCACATGGATACCAAAACCATCATCATGTACATCAACCATGTACTAGACCTATACCATACCATGTATCAACCATGTACTAAAACCTGTACCATACCATGTACATCAACCATGTACCATAACCTATACCATACCATGTACATCAACCATGTACCAGAACCTGTGCCATACCATGTACAACAACCATGTACCACAACCTATATCATACCATGTACATCAACCATGTACAACCTGTACCATATCATGTACCAATATCACCAAGAAGTTTCTCTAGTAATGTACCATGTCATCATCAACTCATGCACCATAACATCACCAATATGTGTCTCAATATCATCAATCTTGTACCATAACATATGCAAAGTGTAGGTACCATAACATCAATTATCAACCATATACCTCAATAGTATACCATAAACCATATACCATGCACCAAGCATCAACTACGTACCAAATGAAGTGCTTCAACCAAGCACCAAAGAATGTGCATCATACATATTCCACCATATACTAGGTGTATACCTTAACCATGTAGCAACATTACAAATATGTTCCTATAACAACTGTGACATATAACAAACTAGATACAAAGGTACCATAACATCACTCAACCATGTATCCCAGGTGTACCTCAAACCACGTGTCTCAAGTATGTGCCAACATCCATAAATCATGTACCAAGAGATACCATCAATCATGTGCCATATCACTCATGATATTCCTTAAGAATATACCATACAAAATACCATATGTCAAGTATCCAAGATGTTCCTCAATGAATATAACAAAACTCACAAAGACATGCCTTAAGCATGTGCCAAACCTTCCAAGATGCAAGCCTCAAAATACATAGAATAACATACCTTTAAACATGTAGCTAACATGATACAATATTTCATGTAGCTATTTCTCAACCTCAACAACCTGGTATAATCATCCTCCCTTAACTTTGTCTTAGCCTCCATTGATAGATGCCAATTATCACACGGGGCCTCATGTGATAGGTGTTAATAAACCCATGGGGGTGCCTCATGGGATGCCAATAGTATAACCCATGGGGGTCATCCAAACTCGATTTTCTCATAAACCCTCGCTCTCCTCTGCAATCTCAAAACTTTTCCTTCACACTTCCTTTGTTTCCTCAAACTTGCTACCTCATATTCGCCAAATATATCAAGTTTGCTCACATATAATATAATTAATAAAGTTGTGTGTGTAAGAATGAGAGGCTTCTTGAAGTGTATTTATATGTTTCCATGTGACTTATTTCCTTAACTTTAGGGCCAACCTATACTTTCTTGTTATAACCGATTTACCCTTTAATTAATGACGTGTAACAATTTAGAGGCTTCTTAACCATTCTTTGGGACTTCCAACTTCATGACCTCATAACTTATCAACCCTGAGGAACTACATGACGTACCACCTACCATTAGAAATGGCATGATGAGGACTATCCATTTATGAGTGTTTTACCTGCATTTGCATTGTCCTTCATGTCCTTGTTCCTCAAACAAATTGGGCTTCATGACCACACCTCTGGGGATTCTTGTGGACTTCTTCAAATGCACTTATCACATATGTTGACATCAATGACAACCACTTTTGTTGACGTAAATGAAAACCAACTATACAGAAAAATCAATGACAATCAACTATCCAAAAATCTCCCCCTTTGGCATTGATGGAAATACTTATTCTTAAACACTCACACTCTTTCCATGACCATTGCTCCCCATCTATCTCTTTTGATGTGTCTCTCCTCCTTTGACATCAATAGAAAAGTGTATCTCCCTTTGGGGTTGATCCCCCTGTCTTCATGCTTCTAATTTTTCTCTTCTGATCTTTCACTTTCTCCCCCTTTGACATCATGGGTAAAAGGGTAACCCCCCTTGTCGGTATGTCTCCCCATGTCTTCATTCTTCTAATATTTATTTCATAATTTCTCTCCCCTTGAATTCTCTGCAAGATGTCGTGTAGATCAATGTGGGGCTTCCTGTATATGCTTCCTTTCCTCTCTTTCAGTGCTTCTTGTCCAATGGTGTTTCCTCTTGTAATTCACTGACATATATAAAAATAATTCAAAGTCACCTGACTTCAGATATTCATAGCTTGTCAAGTTCACATCAATGCCCATACTTTCCTCTGAAAATATTGTTCTTGTTGACGGTTTCTCTTCCCTTGTATTGTTGTTCCTTTCACTACTTTCCTTCCTATGACTAACTGATTTCACCTGT
The DNA here is from genome assembly GCA_000966675.3 of Picea glauca. Taxonomy (NCBI): domain Eukaryota; kingdom Viridiplantae; phylum Streptophyta; class Pinopsida; order Pinales; family Pinaceae; genus Picea; species Picea glauca. The sequence continues at coordinate 742,052 of JZKD02S1146840.1, read as the reverse complement.
CAATATGATTTCATCCACTCTTATGGGAATTCTTTGACTCATGTATTTTGTATCTACCAAATCTATCATGAATCCACGTCATAATAATTATCCATGACTTTGCTATGATGTTTATCTATCCATTGCAATTGATCATAACATATTCCTTGCTTCTCAATCTATCTGTTCAATATTCTATTCATACTCTACATGTCTGCAACAATCTGTTATGAATATATCCTTGTATGAATAGATTCTCAGAATCCTCTATATAAATCTCTACTTGAAAGGTGTGCCGCTGATATTCTTCATAATTATCAGTTGATATCTGCATGGGAAGCTTCTCCTCACATAATCAAAATATCACAAGACATTCTGCACTTCTTTCATCAAACCATTATGAAATTGCCTTTCCAAAAAACTACAAACTCTTCAGACTACTCGAAAGATAGTTCTCTGATCTATAGAGTTGTTTCTTAGAATTTTATGTATACCCCCCCCTCAATCGAGGTCCACTCAACCTCCCGGTCTAGTATCATTCTAGTTGGGAGTTGAAATTATCTCACAAGATCCCTCCAAGCCCAAAATATCAATACACAGGTCCTTAAAAACCTCTTCCCGAATGTAAATTTTCGTTTTTGGGAGTCTCGAGCGCTGGAAATATCTCTTCGAAGACCAAGGGCCAAAGCCATGGGCCAAACCTTCTTCCTCCAAAAGTTTCATGGCTTCGGGACTTTTGATTCCTCTTATCTCTTAATACAAACTTCACGATATTTCGAACACTAGGAGGCTAAATCAATGGTCCACGATGAGCATCAATATCGACTTCTCATATTACGCTTTCCGGGCTTTGGCAATTTATGATCATATCAACACACACACAACACCCACGAATTGATGATCAATGAAAAGGGGAAGATCTAATGGCTCCTATTCTTCCACCGGATCGACGAATCTCAACCTTTTTCGCACTTCGGGCATCGACAATTTCTTCACAATGTTTTTTCCACAAATATTCCGGATCGCCGAAAATGTGATCTTATCGGGTCTCAAATTGATGATCCACAATACTTTGATCGATGGATGGTCGAGATCAATTCCCTTCAGGCTTCGACGATTTTCTTTGGTCTTCAAATGACACAACACTTTATATCTCTCGACGTCGAAACGTCTAATGATTATCCTTCCTCCATGTGTCCCTTTCTAGATCGATGACTAGGATGACTTCAGGAACTCAGGGAATTTCCTTCCTGTCTACATGACGATTTGATTTCACTGAAGTGTCGAGTTCCTGAAATGCGATATCTTACACCACATGTCCTCTCCAATGGATGATTGGTATTAATTGTGGCCTTCAGGCCTCCGCAACCTTCACAACACTGCTATATTTATTTTGGAGCACTAGAACTCTGGATCTACTACCACGTGTCCTCCTGTGATCAACAGTCTAGATCTACTCCAGACTTCAGCACTCTGAAGATATCGACCTTCTCTTCCCACTATTCTTCTAGAGTATTGATCCTCTAGACCTTCTAAACTGTCAACGCGTGTCCTCTGCATTGGACGACTCAAATGAACTTCGGGTCTCCAGGACTTCAGAGGTTCCTCCACTTCTAACTTCTTTTGAAGTGTTAATCCACTAGTGTACATGATATGTTGACATGTGTCATCGAATTTTGGATGGCCACGATTCACTCCGACCTTTGGGACTTCAAGGGTCCTGACTTCTTTGCACGACAAATCCTCTAAATGCACAAAGTCCTAAGGACTTTACCGATTAAACCTTTCACAACTCCTCCTAATCCAACGGTTGTCCTCTCTCCTGCAACATCTAAAATATATCTTGACCGTAGATTTATGATCCTCGATAACTCCTCCTTTAAACTTGATCCACGACTTCTCCAAATGCATGAAGTATTAAAGAATTATAGGGTTAAACTCTGCATTGTTTCCCAGATCTAATGGTAAAAACAAGACCCTGGATCCTCCCAAAACAATCTCATCCATTCAACTTTTAAAACAAGCAAATCCTCTCCTCCTTGAATATTTTGACCACTATCCTTCCTGAGCTTGACTGCGTGAGATAAATATAATCTCTGGCACCCTCCTGTGTGCTCCTTTGAACTTTGAAACTCTTGACCCTAGAAATTTTCTAAGTCCCTCATGTTGAACTCTTATACTCGCTATCCCTTCTGAGATTTGTTCCTTGAGGTATTTCAGACTCTACCAAACTCCTTATGTCCATGGAACTTCTGAGAAATTTCAGACTTAGAGATTTCTGAGAAAATCTCCTCACGCACTCCCTGCGCTCATCCCCTCTGAAACTTCTTCAACACTTAAAGAAAGTGTTTTCCCGATGCACTCCTTGCATGGGTCTTCTCAAATATTTTCTCTCCTTTGAGAAACTGTGCACTCTCTGCACTTCAACTAAACAATGGTTCGCCCCTTTCACTTCCACTGTAAATTCATGCTATCTCTCCCGATCTTCTGAGTCTATATCAACTTGACCTACGCACTCTTTGTTGGCTCTATGCACTCCTTTCACCAGGAATCTCAGAAGAGAAAACAAATGAAACTTACAGAAACATTCAAAGGTTTCCAAACCTAACCATGAAAAACATATCCATGCATAAAAGATACATAAACAGATAAAACACAGAGAGTGTAAAGAAACATTACATGTACTCAAATAATTCAGATGAACACAACACCATACATTTGGAATCAAACCTCTTTGCTTGTATTCATTTAGTAAAATATGTACATGGACTCATATAGCTCTATGTAACTCTTCATAATCTTCAACAACTCTCTCAACATCAATAACAATAACATTCAAAAATAATAACAATATTCAATAGCCTCATTTGGGCATACAATACATATATTTATACATCGATGGGATTCTCAAGCCCTCCCTCCAAACTACCTTAGAGATATCCTATCAATAGTTATTACATTCATCTACTAAGAAATATTACAATGAAAGGAAATTGCATTCAGATATGATTCGATACTCAGTATCTGTACAACCCTATCTACTAATTAAGACGATTACAATCTCGACGTCCTTATGTGATGGCTCAAGACTCAAAACATTTAAAATATTTAAATTACAATCCTTTCAAAATAAAATGACACACCCTCCTTGGAATTCAAAAAAAGTTTCAAATTTGGGCATTAGGTGCTAAGTTGTCATCCACTTGGCCTCTTTAATGTTAATGGTGATGCTCTAGTATCATAGTCCTCTAGCCAAAAATTTATGGACTCCTGTCCATGAGCTCCTACACTGTTTTTCCATGCTTCTAAATGTCAGATTCATTTACCCAACTAGCATCCTCTACTGGGTGACCCTTCCACTTCACTAGGTACTCAGAATAAGTCTTCCTCCTGGTCTTCTTACCAATCCTTTGATCTATGATCTTCTCCATCTCTATATTTTCTATTATTGGCATATGCTTCTCCCACTGAATCTCCTTCTTCTCATTTGATCCTGTCGTGTTGTCCATCCTGTAAGGGAGCAGGTCTGCAACATTGAATATGGGTGATATTCCCACATCCTATTGAAGCTCAATCTCATATGCATTTGAATCAAACTTCCTTAGGATCTTACATGGTCCTATCTTCTTCATCTTCAATTTGTTATATATTCCCTTTGGAAACCTCTCTTTCCTTGAATATATATATTAAGTGTTGATAAATCCAGGGAATTATAACTAGAAGGAAGCACCAACTCCCTGGTTTCTCTAGCACCAACTAGAAGGAAGCACCAACTCCCTGTGT
>JZKD02S1146840.1:683808-694561 GCA_000966675.3 Picea glauca | reverse complement strand
AACCCTAGCTTGGATATTATTGTAATAGAGCGTTGCTCGATTGGAGGTTGCCCCCTCGAAGAGGCCTGTGAACATTGCTATCTGATTCAAAGTGTTATTTATGTTGCTATTTCGTGAATCATTTATGTGTATTGTGAAGATTATGCTGGATATTTTACTGTTATTCTGTTATTTCTAGCATTTCGTTTTTGTTCTGCATATTTTATATATCTGGTATCTTGCACAGCTTCAGCCCCTGATGAAAATGATGTTTCAAAATGGGGTAGTTTTGATGACTGAGGAATATGTCTTCTTGGAGGATTTGAAGGGCGAAAGATAGATCCCAAAGAAGAATCTTCTCTGGCTATAATATCATCAACAAAGGTTGGCCTTCCTAGTGTAGGACTCCTTCCTCCACGTCCTATGGCACCTGTAGGGTTATTAGTTCTGGGGATACACCCTCTTGTTCCTCGATTCATGCAGACTACTCATTCCTAAGAAAATAAAATTATTTTTCTTACAAGAATCTATAATTATCTTCCTCGGCAAAGGCTCCAAAATGTTGTGCACTTTAATTGTCTAAATAAATATATAATTAAGGTGTTCAATATGAATTGTCAGACCCAGGGAATTTTTTTTATTGCAAGATAATTTGCACAGTCTATGATAGATTATGAAAACAAACACTAATCAAGTTGCAGTAAGGTAAACTAACACTAAAATAAACAGAATTGAAAATTTGAACACTAACACAAGTTGTTGACATAGCTGGAGTTCTAATCTATTGTTGTAGGATTGAAGTCACACTTTCATAATTGAAATCTAATTTCCAGGAGTAGAAATTGATGAGTGTATAAGAATCCTGGATTATCTAATCTATTATAATTTTCTATATTACTCTTGCAGAAAGAAGGTATGTGCTAATTGATGAAAGGAAGTCTACTTAATTGCAGAAAGGGAATTCACACTTCTATTTTCTTTTGCTTGAAAACAAAGATTTAATCTAATGCAGAAAAAGGATTAACTTTCAAAGCAATTCTCCAGCAGTATACAAGAATTGTTTCTAACTCTCTTGAGACACACCGATGGACATTAATAGAAAGGAACTGAACTATAACAACAAATGTATTCTATCAATGCATAAACAGAATAATCACACAACTGTAAACAATCAAAGCAATTAATATAAAATTCACAATAGAGGGGAGTTTGTGAAGAAGGTGGGACCTTTCCTTCTCACTGAATCCACTCGAAAATACTAAAGTAGGTTAGAGAAACTCAAATCACTTATTTATTAAATCGCAAAATTGTTCAGATACAAAATGCTTCACTTCACTCTCTGTTCCACAACTAATATCCAATTCCCCTAATGGTTACAAAAGATCCGTTATTTAAAGACAGAGACATTCAGTTGAAAATGGACTCAGAACAGCCTTGAGAATTGGAGATTCTCAATATGTTCATATGATATAAAAGATCTGTCATCATTACAAAATCTGGAAATGATCTTGATCACCAGCATGAGCCAAAACGTGTAACAACCTTGAGGATAGGTCTTCAGAATTTGGATTTGAATGATATATCAGCTTCGAGGATCGGTGGGCATCTGTTGCAGCAGGTGTAACAACTTCCAAGAAAGGTGCACAGTTGTTGTAGTCGTGTAACAGCATGAAGAACTAGCGCACAGCTGTAACAGTGGGTGTAACAACAATGATCTTTCTTCAAGACTTGGTTGTTCTATATATTTTGATCAATAGTTGAACATTCATGGATAAAGTATGAGAAACACTAACAATCAAACATGTTAAGTAAATAATAATACAAAATCAAGATCAATGATTCATACCTTGGGAAAAAGGTCTTAGCAAACATGATATTAGGCATTTTAGCATAGAAATGATAAGGTTGAATGAGAAAAATATATAGTGAAAAAGGGACATTTCTGGGTCCTAACACCTTTAAACATGTATCTAACTTGATACAAGATTTTCAAACCTATATCTCTTTTTTAGTCTCAACAACCTGGTATAAGCATCCTCCCTTAACTCTGGCTTAGCCTTGTAGGATAGAGGCCATTTATCATGCGGGGCCTCACTTGACAGGAACTAAGCAACCTATAGAGGTTCCTCGTGGGACGTCAATAATATGACTCGTGGGGGTAAGACAAACTAGGGTTTCTTAGAAACCCTTGCTCTCCTGTGAAATCCTAAAAATTCTCCTTCGCACTTCCTTCACTGTCTCAGACTTGCTACCTTAGATTTGCCAAATAGATAAAGTGTGCTCACATAGAATATATTCAATAAAGTTGTGTGTGTAATAATGATAGGCTTCTTTAATTGTATTTATAGTTTTCCATGTGACTTCTTTATTTAAATTTAGGTATGACCTATACATTCTTTTCATAACCACTTTACCCTTTAATTAATGACTTGTAACAGTTTAGGGGTTTCTTAACCATTATTTCGGACTTCCAATTTCATGAACTCATAACTCCTCAACCATTAGGAACTACATGACGTACCACCTACCAATGGAAATGACATGAAGAGGACTCTCCATTTATGAGTGTTTTACCTACATTTACTCTGTCCTTCATGTCCTTATTCCTCAAACAACTTTGGGCTTCATCACCACACCTATGGAGATTCTTGTGGACTTCTTAAAATGCACCCATAACATATGTTGACATCAATGAAAACCACTTATGTTGACATCTATGAAAACTAATTATCTAACAAAATCAATGAAAACCAACTATCCAACAGTATGTACCTAAACAAATGGACCCTAGAATTTGATCGAGATGTTGATGTGCCATCAATAGCTCCTATATGGGTAATTTTTTGACTCACCTTCCTCTTTTGTACTAGAATGACGAATCTCTAAAGGACATAAGAAATACTCTAGGAAAATATATTGATATATATGAGCCGAAATAAGGCATGTTTACATGCACTAGAATATGTGTAGAGGTGTATCTAGAAAAAGGTCATTATGAAGCAACAAATCTTAGTTTGTACAACTCAAATCATTTATAAAAACTAGATTATGAGCATCTTCCATTTAAATGTAAAATACGCCATAGGTGTGGACATTTTTCTAAACATTACAAGAACGTGACCCCAAATCAATATCCATCTAAAACATAGTACCAATGGAAAAATATAAAGAAGAAGATTTAATCCAATCAAGTCGTATCCTTGGATAACAAATATTCTATCCCAAACAAATGTTGAACCTTCATCAACTAGAGAAAACATTGATCAAAATATCATTACTCCTTCTCAGCCTATAATCATTCTAGCAAGCTTCATCCTCCTATCTATTATAACTACCAATCAAAGACATTTATTTCTCCCACAAAATAAATGTCTACAAAAAATCAAGAATATGATAAGATATTCCCAGAAAAGGCCAACTCATATCCCAATGGTGTCCTTACAAGAAATAAGGTGTAGTAGTTGGAAGAAGAGGATTAATGAATAAATATTGTCGAAGAAGATGAGAAGGAAATCATATAAAGGAAAATGGGAAGAAATAATCAACAAGGAAAACAACTTTGGTCTTCAATACTCCTTAGAAAGTCCACTAGGAGGAGGTAACAAGTATCTAATCCTCAAAATCCCTAGAATGAAAGTAACACTGGAAAAATTCAAGTGGAAACACCAAACCCTCCTTAGTTAAATAATTAAATTGATCTCCTCAAACTATCAAGGGCTAGTAAGTAATTATAAACTAGAATATTTGCAATATATTGTGTGTTATGAGAATATTATCATCCTCCTAATCCAAAAGATAAACATTAAAGATGATGAAATTGTGGAAGTAGGAATTATCTAATGGTAAAGAAGGAATGGAATAAGGATAAGTTACAAGGAAGCATCTGGGGGATATGCACTATTTGAAATATATCTCTCTTCAGGTTGACCCAAGACAAATTCCCACAACATTACATATATACAGAGGTAGTATGTAGAAACTTGTGTAAATAGATAAAGATATTTAATATAGGTGTGCATGTTCAATATAGAGAAAATCTTGAATGATAGGAAAAAATTATATGATATTAAAGAGTCGATCTATATAGAAAATATTTTATTGGTAGGGGATTCCAATCTAGTATTAGCATAAGAGGAAATGTGAGGGGGAATTATTATTCAATAACAGTACATAGAAAAGGTGGAAAAAATCATTCTAGACTAGGACCTAATAGACATTAAGCCAAAAATTGGATAGTTCACATGGATGAACAAAAGACTTAGGTCAAGCCATATTATGGCTAATATAGATGGAGTTTTTAATTACAATGGGTTCCTAGTTGAAAACGTGGAGATAACTTCCAATATAATCACATGAAAATATTTACATCATAGACCAATTTCACTCTCAATTCTTCATGGAAAAATTATGGCCCTCTTTTATTCTAGTTTAATCATATTTGGCTTTAGATCTAATATTAGAAGCCTAGAAAATGAAGGTGGAAGGATCCCCATGTTTTATCTAAGAATCATAGATAAAACAAATTAAACTAGAATTGAAATATTAAGCAAAAGAGCACCACACAGATACAACAATAGAGAGAAAAGTGATTAACCAAAAACCCTTAGAGATCTCAGATCTTTTAGAACAACGAGAGGTAATGCAACAACCTCTCTATGAAGAAATAAATATATATGAAAAGATTCATCAAGTGTTTAGGAGGGAGGAAGAACCTTGGAGGATTAAATCCTTAAGATTATGGTTAAAAGAAAGATATATAAATACCTCCTTCTTCCACAATAAATAAAAGGATAGGAAATTGAGGAACATTGTGAATGAAATACATTGTGAATGAAATACATAAGGAGAATAGGGATAAAATAATATATTTCAAAGAAATAAAAAGGAATCACTTATGCACTTCAAGGAGATATACATATATGAGGAAGAACAAGAAGGACTAGAACCCATTAAATCCATGCTCCAAGGAATATCATGCCTACTGACTACCTTAAATCCGTGCTCCAAGGAATATCATGCCTACTGACTACCTTGGAAACCAAGATCTTAGAAAAGAGATTGAGGAAGAAGAAGTTATAGTTTCAATTTGGGGTCACAACCTTACAAGGTGCCAAGTGTCAGAAAAGTTCACTATTTTATTTTACTATGACCACCTTGGAAATCAAGATCTTAGAAAAGAGATTGAGGAAGAGGAAGTTATAGTTTCAATTTGGGGTCACAACCTTACAAGGTGCCAAGTGTCAGAGAAGTTCACTATTTTCTTTTACTAAGCCTAGTTCACTATTTTCCTTTACTAAGCCTATTGGAGAATAAAAGATTTAATTTATGTAAAATATTGAGATGGAGAAGAACGAAACTTAAAATAGGTGGGAGCACAAATTCATCATTCCTTTTTCTAATTCCTATGGAATCAAACCCCTCTTTTTATATATTCCATCAAATATCCCTATGCAACACATGTCAAAAAAAAAATTGATAAACAATATTTCTATTAGATTGAATAATATCCTTCCTACAATAATCTCTAAAAATTGAGGAGGATTCATCCAAAAAAGGAAAATTGTACATACAATTATTATGTTCCATGATGAAATCCACTCTAGTAGACGTAAGGAAGAAAATAAGATGATCATAAATATGGATATGGCCAATGAGTTTGATCAAATGTGTCACTCATTCCTATTTTTAGTTCTAAAAAAGTTTTGTTTTTCATATTCTTATATAAGTTAGATTAAATATTGCACATGGAGTCCATGGATAACCCTTTTGGTCAATGGAAAACACACCTCTTTATTTCATAGAAGAAGATGCCTAAAGTAGGGATGTCCTCTCTCTCCCCCTTTCTCCATATTATAATGTCATATTTTCTAAGCTAAATACTAGAACAAGAAATATTAGTTGGTTCTCTTCAAGGTATATCCATGGTCCAAATTGTCAAACAAATAAATCACTCTTAGTATGTAGATGATTCTCTTCTATTGGGTGGAGCATCAATCATCATTTCTAAGTTATTTAAAAAGGTTTTATACATATTTTTTAATTCCTACCGAGGTTGCATAATTTTTTTGTTTTTTAAAAAGAAGGAAAAACAACATTTTTGAGTGTAATATTGTGAATTTTAATACCAGGACCTCTAAATTTCCTTGTGTGCTAAAATGGACATCATTCAAATATTTGGGGATTCTTATTATTATAGGGTATCCAAAGGAAACGAATTGGAAATTTGTAGTTCAAAAAATCCAAAATAAAATGTAATAATGAGGGAATTGGTGGTAAAATGTAGTAAGAAGAGTGGTTTTTATTAAATCTATGATATCTTCAATTCCTTCATTCCAAGTATTAGTTATGCTTCCCATTCATGTGTCATGTATCTCTTTGGGAAATATCTCTATAAATTCTTATGGTAGGGGGTAATATTAACAATAATAATAATAAGTTTCATCTTATTAATTGAAGTATTTGAACAACTCCACTGGATCAAGGATGCATTACAATCAAATACCCACAACTAAAGAATTTGGAAATGGGGAAAAATTATATGGTGATTAATCTTGGAATGTGGACTTAAATTGTTCATGAAAACTACTTATAGGAAAGTTGACGCAAAAGCTTAGACTTTCCAATTCTAGAGGTTATGGGATCCTCGATTTGGAAACTGTGCAAGCTTTGACCCACCTCATTCAATATCGTCTCTCTTGTGTGCCTATAAATGGTTCGTAAACTTTGAGATGATTAATTTCTTCAAAAGGCTCCTTTGAAAAAAAAAATTACGAGCTATATAAATTAAGAGAACGGATGGAGAATCAAAATATATGCCTCTTATTTGATATCGACAATATTGATTCTAACCTCTCAAAAAACTAGAAAAGGTTGGACATTCCAACCTCTTTAAAGATCAATGGAACATCCCGATGTTTAATCTTCATGGAGCGGCTATAGCAAGTAAAGAATTTCTAGAAAACAAAGGATGGGAACCATGTGGTGACTCTTTCATAGTTAAAAATGGATACATCATTCATATTAAGGAGAGAAATCAACCCTCAAGATCAACCATATGGAAGATAATCTATAAAGGAAATGGACTTACAAAAGTTAAGATATTTTGTTAGACTTTAATCCATGGAAATAGATTGAAAACTAAAATTTTGAAAAAAAAAAGAAGGAAAACATGGCCATCTAGATGTCCCAAGTGTAATTAGACAAAGAAACCTCATTCCACGTCTTCATGGAATGTGAATTCACATAGAAAGTATGGATTTTTTTTGTTGTTGTAGAATTAGGAAAGTGAGTGGTCATGCCTAAAAAATAGAAGGAGATATTATGAAATTAGAGTAAAAAATATCTAGGTACCTTTCAAAATAACCCATTGTTAAAGAGATAATGGATAGAAACTATTATAGGGAAATCTAACTATGGATAATAAATTAAACCCCAATTGAATGGGTACAATTCAATGATAGATAGATAGGTAGACACTGTATTTCTTTCACCTAAGACTAGCATTCATTTTCAAAAGTAAATGAGAAAAGGAAGAAGGAGAATACCCAATTATAGATTGTTGTCCAAAGTATCCAATGACTTTCTCTTGATCTCATTCTAGTTCCATTACTTCACCAAATAAGCTGCAAAATCATCGAACAAGCAATACCTTCCTCTTTCTTTCATAGGGAAATAAATAGAAAATTGTATTAATAATGTATTAATATAATAAGTCAAGATTAATTAGATCCACAAAATCTCATTAAATATGCAATAAGATCCATAAACATAGAGGTTTTTTTATTTTTTTAGTAAGAGGGGGAGGGGGGGCAGGTGAAGATAGGTCTATATTTATTGAATGAGTGTTACAACTTGAACAATTTTGATGCAAGAGCATCTCTCTCTCCTCAAACTCTTCAAAATTCAAAATACCATAAGGTCTCGATGTTTTCCCAAGAGGGGGTTTGCTTGAAAAGTCTTTGTAAAACAACTATGTAACATATCGATAGTTCAAAGTTTAAAATTAGAATGTTCTAGTGTGATGAGTCATTAGTTAGGAGATAAGTTATTGTAACCAAATCTAAACTATGTGGTAGAATTCGGTGGAGTCCTATTATATCTGAATACTGAGTCATCAAAATAGATAGAATCAAATATCTATGTTTAGGAATTCATTTCCATTAACTTAGGAAGTTTGTTAGGGTTTTGATGAGATACTTTTTAATATATGTGAATGTAATCCTATGTGTGTTAACACATAAGATTGATCATGTAAATAATGATTTATGGTTTTTAGAGCCTACACTTAACCTTATCTCTAGGTATTATGGCATACCATCAACTAACAGCTTCCTCAGAGTGTGCAAGCTATATTTGAGTTGGTGTTGCAAACTGGCAATGTAAACTAGTTAAGGAAGAGGGTTGGAGGTTAGGAAACTTACAGGTATCTGAGTGCAAATATGAAATTACCAGCATCAACCTCATAGCCATCAGGTACTCCTGTTAGGATATTTAGACACTTAGGAGTTAGTTAAGATCTACTTGGTACAATGTGTCATTAGGTCAAAATGTGTTTCTTAGTGTGTTTCTTTAGTATGCATTAGTATGCATTTGTAGTTAGGAAATCTGACAGTCATGGTATGATCCCGACATAGAGTGATTTGACGGTTCATATTCTCCTCGATCTTAACATCCATTGATTTGTGTCTTAACACCAAATTGGTCCATGATTTCTATTTAAAGAGCATGGAAGGTCATTTGCTGATGATCGATTGTGAGAAAATCTCCTATAAAATCTCTCTGTAATCTTTTTCTTTTGCATTAATAAACTGCTCCAAGTGGTCACATTGGTTGAGGTCGTGGTTGGTTCCCCATAGGGATTTTACCATGTCAAAACATCGGTGTTTTGATCTTTGATCTAGTTGTGTGAGTGGTTACTGAAGGTTTTCTTCCTCTGTTGGAATACATGTGTTGTCGAACATGGTATCAGAGCTTGTTTGAAGACCCGCTCATGTTGTAGATCGAGATCGTGAAGCCGAGTTTTCTCATTTTCATTTTATGTCATTTTTGTACATTTTTGGGATGAGGGGACTATTCCATTGCATTTGGAGTGCTCGTTTCATTCAAGAAAACTTTTCATTTCACTCGAAAAGGTTTATGTTTTCCCAAGATAGGACCATTTTAGTCAGATCCGGAGGTATAAAGCCTGAATACACATTTTTTAAATTTTTGCAAAGTATTATTTTGGTTTTATATTATTTATTCTAGGTTGCTACCCTTTTAGATTTGTGTATTCTCTTTTCCCCGTGCCCTGCGTGATCTCTAAAAATTAGAAACAGATAGGAAAATGTGCATCTTCCGGGTAAACTAATTGAGATCTAACCTGTGTTGTCATTGAGAAGCGAAATTGTTTTCTTATGTGAAAAGAGTTTAGTTTTAGCATGCTCAACAACAAAAATGCTCTTGCTAAATAATAAAATATATTTTGCTAGACCATTTGGTTAAAAATTTTCTTATTAAGTAAGATGTCTTGAGTTCAAGTCTTTCTTTTTGTTACATTTTTTGAAAAAGTTCATGCTAAAATTGTAAAGGGTATTTCACTTCAAGTATAAAAGTGAATCACTATAAGTAGCTTTAATATTTTATTTTAGAGTTATTGATTTTGCATGAAACTTTTCTTTTATAAAGTAACTTCATTGTAAAAGTGATCCCCACTTCTATTTATAAAAGTGGGTCACTTCATAAAACAACTTACACCACAACGTGGTCCTTTGGTTATTGTTTATGTCTTTTTTTAAAAATGGTATAACTCTGACATCCGAAGTCTGTTTTCAGTGTCGTTTTTTTTTTAAACCACCTAACTTTTAGAGATCTTTCCATCCAGATAATCAATTTTAATTTTTAAATCCATATTATCTACATATTTAATATGGCTTTTACAAGTAATCTCTTGCTTACCAGCACCAACTACTTCCAATGGAAATCTCATATAGAGGATTTATTAAGAAGTAATGGCTTGTACCGGATTACCTTGGGAAAGGAAACATCACCCATTGATGTTGATAAGAAAGTCAAATGGGATAATTGGAACGACGAAGCACATGGATAAATCAGAATGTCCATCTCTCCTGATTTAAGGTTCCACTTTCAATCAATTCATCAACCCAAAGAAGCTTGGGACAAGATTGAATTTGTGTTTGGTAAACACAATATTATTCGAGCACAATAGTTAGAAAATCAAGTATTGACTTTAAGTCCAAATGATTTTTCTTTCATTGAAGACTATCTATATAAGTTTAAAACACTCAGAAATTTATGTCAAGAATGTAAGATAAATAAATATAGAAGAAGATCATTGCATCTATCTTATTCTTTCTAATCTAGGTAGTGCATATTCGATGTTTGTATCTACCTTTTATGCCATGCAAGAGGTTCTAGGGACAACTTATAAAAAACCCAGTCTTGAGAACCTTTTTGATGCTTTGATTAGAGAGCAAGATAAACTTGTACAACTTGGAGTGATCAACACTGCAATTACCTCCAACAAATCCTTAGTCGTCCATCAGAAAGATAAACCCAAAAATCCCAAGAAGCAACATCCTCGACACAACAACAAACATTATGAGGGTCCAAAACCCACTCAGACAGCTTCCTCTCCTAATGGTGAGAAATGAGCAAAATATAAAAGTAAGAAGACTAAAAGACATTGCAACTTTTGTGATAAAGATGGTCATGATGAGTCCAAATATTTCAAGAAGATGACAGATTTAGAAGCATCAATGAAGAAGCACAATAT